>JBBPRI010000166.1:0-44931 GCA_038092955.1 Boletus pseudo-olivaceus | reverse complement strand
TGATTAGGCCTAAGGTCCACTAGGCAGGTTTTCATGCTCAACGACGAGAGCCCCGGCGCAGATTAGGCCCGCGAGATTGATAGGCTCTCGCCTTGGCAGGTTTTCTGTGACAAGTCCCATTCGTGTACGAAACACTCGGTGACAGAGGTGTGACGTCATACGCACGCTCAATTGGAATTTGCTACGCCCTCGCGTAACAGATCTGGATTTGGGACCTTGTTCATAGGCCGAGCCGAATTGATCCTGAATGGCACAAATGCATAAGGTGTGGCATCATCCCTGCATACGAGTCGCACCGCACACACGTTCCTCAGCCCCCTTTGTATCCATAGCACAAATGAGTCATAGTATGTATCATGTATTTTAATCGGGTGTTACTTCGGCTGCCCGTATACATTAAAGGGAGGAAACACCGAACCTGCTCGGTCCCATTGAGTACATAAGTCACATAGCCACTTCTCGATCGCCTTAGATACATCAGCTTGGGCCCCTTGTATCCATTGAGGTCAGTCACACTCACACAGCTCGGTCCTCTCGTATACATCGAGGCAACTCACATTCACACCGTTCGGTCCCTTCGTATGCATCGAGGTGTGTTACCCCCACCCTGTTCGGTCCCCTTGTATACATCGAGGTATGTTACCCCCACCCTGTTCGGTCTCCTCATATACATCGAGGTGACTCACACTCACCCCATTTGGTCCCTTCGTATCCATCGAGGTCGGTCACACTCACACTACTCGGTCCCCTTGTATCCATTAAGGTCGGTCACACTCACCCTGGCCGGTCCCCTCGTATACATCAAGGCGACTCACACTCACCCTGTTCGGTCCCTTCGTATCCATCGAAGTATATTACACCCACCCTGGTCGGTCCCCTCGTATCCATCGAGGTCGGTCACACTCACCCTGGCCGGTCCCCTCATATACATCGAGGCGACTCACACTCACCCTATTCGGTCCCTTCGTATCCATCGAGGTCGGTCACACTCACACTGCTTGGTCCCCTCATATCCATCGAGGTCGGTCACACGCACACTGCTCGGTCCCCTCGTATCCATCCCTTCGCCAGGCGCGTGGGACAGCTGGAAACCAAGCTGGGATGATCGCAAATCGCGATATCCCAGTGCGTCTGATCGGGCCCAATTTTCGAGCAATGACTGGGCGGTTTTCAAGGACGATGCGTACCTCACTAGACCTGATCGCCCTCAAGTTACTCCGTGATATTCCCTGACTCTTGACCTGGTGGAATTGCTATGAAAGGCGATATACTGTTGTATCTAAATATCGTCTAGACTGTCCTCATCATAACTTGTACTACCTACATAGGATACTGTGAAATCGTAATTGTGTATTGTGTATGTCAAAAAGTCAGACCTAATTTCATGCGAACACGTGACTACAATTGGTCACGTTTCGGGCAGATTGGTCATTCGCAGGGGTGGCGAGCCGGAAGGCGAGCCGAGAAGCTCGGAAGGGGTAGCCAGGCGGAATCCGGGGAACCCTCCCAAGGGGTAGATTAGTAAGAGGGTATGCTTTTGCCTTGCCCTGTTTAGTAATTCACTATCGTAGTTCACGTTATTCGCCTACGTACTCGTACTAAGTAGATCGTTATCCCAGGTCGAGTGGGTGACATGGAGTACTGTTGGTGATGGACGTTGGTATGTTACAAATCGTAGGAATCGTAGTCCGTTCCGGGAGTACTGTTGGTGACGGACGTTGGTACATTACAAATCGTAGGAATCATAGTCCGTTCTGCTGCAAATCGTAGGAATCATAGTCACTTTCGCCTATGGACTACTGTTGGTGACGGACGTTGATACGTTACAAATCGTAGGAATCGTAGTCCATTCTGCAAATCGTAGGAATCGTAGTCACTTCACTTCACGCTATCTTTCTTCTCTTTGACCTGTGCCGGATCTCCCGCTCTCCTCGCTCTTGTGCCACTTCCCTCATGATGTATAACGTCTCGTCCGTTTCTTCGAGGCTGCTTGAGTGTGTATACACCCTGTTTACTACATTAGTACGAAATCCATGGTTTTTTCCCATGCACTCGAGCATCGTGTGGAGTCCTGCACGCGAAGTAGCCGCCAGATCCGTATGGTGCACTTGCACCATCTCGTTGTCACTGGTTGGGCTATCAGTAAATTGCAGAGTAATAAGTAATAAGGGAATAATTATCAGACTCACTCGGAATCCTCGGAATCCTTTATCTTTATGTCGTCGCTGAGTGGTTTGGCTAATTCTTGTGAGATTGAATGCGCCCTGATTCTAACAGACGCAGGTGTAGCATTCCGTGAGTTTATTACTGAATCCTCGCCGACTGTGAGGTCAATCACATCAGCGCTGTTGTCTGAGTCATGGCTTGCGTCAGTGAGAAGGTAACCGGTTGATGATTCCGTCTTCTCGTTGTTGTCCAACGTCAGCCGAGTTGTTGCCGAGCCGCTCTCACCAGGTTCAGCACCGACGTGAGCAGTCTCGGCCATCGAGGTGGATTGGTGGTCCTGCTGAGCGAAATAATCTTGGTTACATATTAGTATCAGTAGCATTAACGTACCAACACTATCAATTTAGATGAATCGATGAGTGTACACGACGGTAATAATTCGATGTTGTGATGTGCCAGTTTGAAAGAGCAAAAGGTAGACGACGGAGATGAAGGATGGGAGGATGGGAGGACAGGAGGTAATGTACCAAATGAATGCTATATAATGCTAAAGTACTCAGGAGGATCAGGCCAGCCCCTGAGCTTCGTCTGCCTGGTTTCACTGTATCGCATCCAGATGTCGGTATTCGAGCCACAGGTAGCCATTTCTCTCCTTCGCAGCTCATCGCTCGTCGCTCCCAAGGACCGCGAAACATTCCGCACGAAGTGGACCAACTCGGTGAGTGATCGCAACATGGATATCTGAACGTCTGAACTAATCCATGAGTCTCCACTAGGTGAACCGGCGAGTGGATGCGTGGAGCAACTTACCGGAGTCCAGAAAGAGCCCCCGTCCACGGTGCCAGCTCGAGTGGGAGTCGCAGGTTGTTGAATATGTCAGTTTCATCTGGGAGAAGACACGGCCGCGGAAGAAGGGGAATGCTCCCGCCAAACTGAGTATTGATGTGCCCCTGCTCGGCCCGCGATTCATGCCACCCTCGTATCTGCACCTTCACAAGCGAACAGGAACGTTCGATGTTGACCCCGAGGTACAATACCTGAAACCAGTCAATATCGTCCATCCATTTTACTACCCAAAACTTGCCTGTTGTCCCCAATGCGAATCCACTGATATCACTTGGGAAGGGTGGACCGGTACCGGAGCTCGTGAACTGCACGGCGTCGTTGAGGACGAGGTTGCGTTGGGCCTGCAGTTGCGATGCAACACGTGTAAGTCGAAGAGGTTGGGGGGGGATGCAAGCAATTCGTCGAAGATGTTGGCCAAGCAGGTGAGAGGACCAACGACCAGCTTGGACACACCTTCGAGTGAGTCACAATCGAATGGTCCTGGTCAGTCGTCAAGTTATTGCTGTGCGACAACCAGCAGCGCCTATTGGAAGTCATGGGAACATTGGAACATTCCGCGTGAGTTGTGACGTACATGACTCACCACGTCGTACTGACTCCGAGTCATCCAGGAGGCATTCCGATTTTTCTCCACCGCTGTGGGTTGACGCGGGATCTCTTCGACCTCATCGTTGAACTTCGGCCCTCCTCTACATCCGGTGGACTGGCAGAGCAGATCAAACGTGAGTTTGTTCTTGAGTAAAGGTGTTGTACTAACCTGATTCTCCTCCAGAGCTCCACTTGCTTGAATACCACCGGCGCGCGTTCGAATACTTCACTAGACTCGACGAAACATCGACGGGACCAAGAACGGTGGCCTCCTTCTTTGGCGCTGCCCCAAAAGGTCTTCAAGCCTTTTCGGATTTCACCGATCCGCTGTGCTACGACGCTCAGTGCATATCAGCGGACATCATCACTGAAGTCTACCTCGAATTCGTCGCACGTGCACGGGAGCACGAGTCCAAGTGCTACATGCAAACGTTGACAGGTGAGACTGCTTCAGTTATATACGACGTTATGAATGACTCACCATGATCGTAGCAGTTTGCGGTTCATTCGACAGCACCTTCAAGATATCTAACAAGGCAACCGTTAGTGACAAGGATGGCGAGCGATCAAAGTACCTGAAAGGTGGAATCTTGAGCGTCCTCAATGAGAAGAACGACATTATCGCCTGGGTGAGTACAACAATATCACTTGATTGATATCGCTGATTATTCCGATAGCGCTTCTGTCAGTCGAAGGCTAATGCGGAGATCCAGGAGCTTCTTATGGGAATACGGCGTCGCACTCAGCTCCTCGGTCAACCACTGCCAGAGATGTTCGTCAGCGACAACTGCTGCTTGGTAAGGAGCGCGATAACTGCTGTCTTTCCCGACAGCGACTCCATTCAAGATGTTTGGCACTTCATCGCACGGTATGTCACCATCATTTTCGCTCTGAAAACAATACTTTTGACACATGGTAACTAGGTACATGGCAACCATCCTAAATGGGAGCAAGAATCCTCTTCGCGCTGCAGTTATGTCGGACGTCACAAACGCCATACTCAAAAGGCATGCCAAGGAGGGAGAGCGAGGGGCCGAGTACTGGGACCAGGAAGAACAAGAGCAGCGGCTAGTGCGTGCGTACGATAAGTGGGCAGCACAAGGAACTATCTGGTCCGTTGCGTCTGAAAAGGTACATTAACTGTAATCACGATGCCAGCATCTGTTGAAGATGTTTCTTAGGTTCATCAGGAACAGCTCAAACATGTCCGCAAGGGGTGCCTACAGCGCCGCCGACAGGACATCCTGTCCGATGGAAGTCGCATTGAAGGATGTCATAAGGCGTGGAATACCCTCCAACGAGCGCAGCCGAGCGGAATCGTGATGCTCGCGGCTCTCAGTCATGACTTTGTTCATCGCAGGAACATTCGAATCGCCTCTAGCCACGCCGAAAAGACTCCATTCATCACTCTAACAGCCGGCTCGCATCACATTAGTTTGGCCAATGCCATCGCAAAGCTCTATAATCGGCTCCGTGCAGCCGATGCACGATGCACCCTCCTCGCTCTCCCTGAGCTTCAACTTGCTGACTCCGGCGAGACCTTTGGTTTGGTACCTTCAGAGCATATCTCAACATTTGGTGGCCTGGTAAAGGAAGAAGTCAACGAGTTCCAGGTCGACATCACCTTTCATCAAGACGATTCTCGTGGTGATACTGCCAGTAGCAATACTGTCACCGAGCGCGCAATCTTCTCCAGCCGCGAATTCATTTTCCATGAGCTAAATATTGATCCTAAGCTACTCGAACTTCCACAGGTCTCTGCTCGGTCGCAGAGCTCAAACCCAAGTCCTTCGTGCCCCACAGATGCAGTTCTGACTCTTGCCAAGCGAAAGGCAGAAGAGATGCCACGGGATTCAGGCATGGACGAGCCTGAACGTCACATTGGAACACTGGAAGAATACTTCAAGCTCTCCAACCCCCGCCCTCCGAAGTCAAGGAAAATCGAGGTCACGGGCCCCACACCAGCGCCATCTGTCCCTTTCACACCCAGTCAACCTCTCCTCTTGTCCTCGCCTGTCGATACATCTACTACAGAGTCACCCACGGTCTCATTGATGGACACCTCGCCCTCGCTCATCCGGGACACCCCTGGTAACCAGGGTCGCACTGGTCGCATGACAAGATCCCAACAGCTATTCATGGCCGCTACGGACATCAATCCGGAGTCCCTCGCGATCAAAGGCGACAGTGAATTCTTTCTCTTCATGGAGATGCGTGCTGAATTTAACTGGGTTTCTTACGAAATGACATCGAGGAAATGGGTTGAGGCAACGGAAGAATACAATCGTCGATTGGTCCAGAAGGTCGGTATGGCGGCCATTAGGAAGAATCCCCTCGCCCTACTTCGCAAGCTGGGCGAGATGGAGGTGAGATTGATCGAGAGAGTCCTGAGGGACGACTTCAAGTGTAAGTACCATTCATTCACTGTTGCAACACTCGCTCACACAATGTACTTGCAGCCAAACGAAACACTGAAGCATTCTGGCGACACCATTGCTTCATTGTCAATCTCGTCAAGGCTAATGCTGCAACCGGAAAAAAGGTAAGCGCGCTTAGTACAGTATTGGCATTCGTTCAGCACTGATCACTTATCTACCTACTACCCACCAGCCCCGCAAAGTCCCTACATGCTCCCGCTGCAAGACCATCATGTATCCCGGTCCGGAGAAGTCAGCCACGAACCACAAACGTGGCATCTGCGCAGACGGTGTCCGGTCAAAGCCAACCTTGGAGACGCCAGAGCTACCCCACTGGCCCCAACCGTACGGTATCTTCTCGGACGGGACAACATTCCATCCACAGGCCTTTCTCAAAATGGTGCAGGAAGTCTACGAGATCACGATCTCGGGCTCGACCGCTGGGCTCAGCGTGTTGCTCGTCGAGGTCCAGGCGTTTATGTTGATGCTTGCGGCACGCCTCATCGTTCCTACGGACGCGGATGGCCATCCCACAATCGCTCTATTCAAGCTCTATCCTGGTTTCACGGTCGACAACTCCGCCATCGCAAGGGACCGCATTGTCCAGCACGAGGGTACTGACTACCTCCGTATCAACTACCTTGAGCACGAAGCCTAAGCAGTGTAGTTGTCGCGATTCTCCCCCGTTTCCTTTTTTTATCTCGCTCACCTCCCCACCGTCCATCCATTGGCATGTCACGTCATTGTCCGTCCGTCGTGTCTTGTCCGTCGTCTCGTCTCGTCGTCTCGTCTCGTCGTGTCTTGTCCGTCCATTTCGTCTCATCGTCATTTTGTCTCTTCCATCGAACAAATGTCCAGTTCGGGCTTAGTTCTTTTGCGATAGTAATACATGCTATTTTTTGTGGTCTTCCAATGATCTACTCAATACCGTGTGCATCAATCCGACGCCGACGCTTCGTGCCAGACATCTTTCGACCTTAGCGATATTTCCCCCCCCTCGTCGCACCGCCACCCCCACAGCCCGAGTCACCTGACGCGAAAGGTCGCTTCGGTCGGGGCCGAGCGGAGTTGGAATTATAGGTCGATGGGTCCTGATTGGTCGAGATTGGTCGACCAATCGACCCCTGCGCATGCCGGGGCTCCCCGGACTCCTGATCATTCACTTTGATCACGTGCTCTTACCTCACTGCATTAGCAATGGTTACCTCGAACCTGGGAGACTATTCCTTACCCAAGTTTTCATTGAAGGCCTGGTGGGATGAGGTTTGACGTTTACCAATTGGCATCATGACTGTCGTTGTGCCCTTGATTCATTCTCCCCTCATATCATCCCGCACGCTGTCGATGTGAGTTTCGTGGTGGAGAACTGGTACCCCATCATGGCGAGCCAGACCATGAACGAGTCCCTCGATCCTCCCATCCGTCGCGGTCTCGTCCTCGTGAGGGTGATTGTTTACCGCCGTGTACAGCGTTGGCATATTCGAGGTTTCCGAGCCATGCGATGCTCAGGGCACTTTCGAGAAACAAGTTCATGGCTCGCCTCTGGATCTGGTGATATATTCATCCGTCGCGTGCCGCTACTCACTCGATAGATACCTCGGAACGACTTGCAAGGGCACCATCGTTGTCGAGGGAGATCTCCAGACGTTATGTATCCGTTGTTCTCAGAGTTATTACTCCAGCGATTACAGACGCCTCTCCCAGATGCATCAGAATCTCACCTTGTTCGACACGCCCGTTGTTGCAGCAAATCGCAGCCAAGGCCTTCAAACATGCTCTTTCTCCCTCAAACAGAACGTGCTATCGAAACCATGAGCCATTCGATCGGCCTATCCCGCTGGCGTCTCAGGGGGCTTAACTCAACTCTATCCTCGATACCCACGAATGTGCCGTCGTCCGTCGCGAACCCCGCTTGGTCCTCTGAAAAGGGGGACATGACACGTCACGATCGGCGTGCTCGCGAGGGCGACGCGGTCACGGGTGCCATGCCATACCTGGCAGGTTATCTGGACGATCTCAACATCGAGGCGTATGTACGTCTCGGCGCCCGTCGTTTCGGATGCTGCTTGGAAGACGCGCATATGTACTACAGTGCCATGTCTACGTTCAAGGGAGTACTGTGCCTACTTTTGATCGGGTTCAGACCAGGTTGAAGGCTGCTCCATCCGTGCCGTTCGCTGTCGAGATCGATCTTTGCTTGTACGATTCATTTCTTTTGCCGCAAGTCCTTTCTTTTTGGTTCGCTTTTGCTGATCGAGCGCGAAGGTTAGCATGTACCTGTCCAGTTGCTTCACGTTTTACGACAGAACCAACCTCTCGACTCCCTGCTGAACAATAGCGGTCATCTTTATCGCACACAGTAGGTTCTGTATTACACTTTTATAACAACTGCAGCCTTGTGTTGTATCCACAAGGCACGGTCAAGATTAAAAAAACGTCCACCCCTCGTTGTTGCATGCCAACACCAAAGAGTTTGCTTCCATGGAGGTCTTTACCGTCAAGCGTCTAGTCAACTGCCCACGAGGGTCGAATTGTTGGAATTTTGATGAACATCAGTTTGAAGACGTTCGGATCAAATTCTAACACAGATCAAACACCGCAAATCATACAAGGAGCCAGGTCATCCATTACCAGAGAGCGGCTAATTGACTTATGTCTTTTTCTCCTTCAACGCTTCAAAGAAACGTGTTACATCTGCTTCTTCCACAATCTTCCCTTGCTGGGCAAAGGGACGCAAATACTCCAATAGGTGGTCACTGGAGATGAATGTGACATCAGAAAACGGACGAGAGCCATAGCAAGAAGGTGTACCGCATGTCGTTGAAAGCATGGATACCATCAAGGGCACGATCACGAGGCAGCCGCTCTAGCGCTCTTGCACCAAGCTCTTCGAAAGAGAGACCTAATACAAAGTTAGTGCGAATTCGGCGTCGGAACAAGGACATGATCATGCCTGAGTCTGGATCCTCCGGCGGTTCATATGTATCCTCTTCTTCGAGCAAAAATGGATGCGCCAGTAGCGACAGTAGACACTGCAAACCGAATATGTTCTTCATTTCAAATGAATCGAAACAAACTCGCGATACTGACATGTTCGCATCGACACCAACGTTGACGAAAGCCTTCGGTCAGAAAGATATCCCCCGTGCCATGAAACGTTGAATTTTCGGACCTAGACGTCTGGCTATCGAAGATGGCTTGTGCGATGTGGTTGACAGCAGGTGCCAAACAGGGTGAGGACGCGGAGGTCCTTGCTCTCTTCGGTTCAGGCTTGTTGTCCTGGGAGGAAGAACGCGAACGCGGCCGTTTGATCGCGACGGGTTGGGGGTCTGCAACATCCATTAGGGGTTCATCGAAGCACCCCTGCAATTGTTCTGGAAGATCCCCTTCGAGTCTTCGCCAAGAACCTTGTTTCCCATCGCGTACTACCATGATGACGCCCTTGGTTCCTGCGTATCGACGAAGGGTGGGTACTTTACTCACGCATGCGGCACACACGAACGAATCGTAGTCATCAGCAGGTACCAGGGGAGGGGGTAAACCAGAGGATACATCCGAACGGTCGTCCTCGTGTGTAGTCGCGTCATCGGGGTCTGGAAAGTCAGGGGAGGACTCGCGTGGCGGCGGTCGTTCGCGCAAATTGAGACATGATTCATGAAACCAGTCCTGCGTCGGAAGAGCCAAACTTGTCAGCGAGGTGACGGGAGTGTAAAAAGAGACACAACCTCACACGCCAAGCACTGAATCATCGTCTCTGACTCCGTCTTGGGGTCATACGGTGTCGCGCACCGACAGAACAGACCGCGGAAGTTTTGTCCGTATTGATTCGCGTCATTTTCCTCCTCCGGGACCTTGTGCAGGGTGCATGGGTGAGGAATGGCAGCAGTCGGACAGTCACAGCGGAAATGGCGTTTCGGGAAGAGTTCGACTTGTTCGTGGTCGGTGTGGCAAGCAATAGAGCAGGAGGAGCATATTCCACGCGGGGTGGCACACGTCAGGCAGAGATATACGGCTTGTCTGATAGGCCCCATGCTGTATGTGCAGCGGGAAAACTCGTGAGGTAAGGCGAGCGCGGCCTCGCGAAGCAACGCATCCTGAGAAGCAATTAGATCGTTGAGACAGCTCGGGCCAGGTGGCATTGAAACAAAAAGTTCGACTATCCCGCGTAGAACGACGCGACCTGTCAATGGGGTTGGATATTACGTAATGCGGTACATTCGACAGTGAACCACATGACGGCCACCTCTCTCATCCCAGTCGGAGACTCGGAATGTATTCCATAACAATGACCCAAGGACGTGATCTGTCCCGTACCTCTTCGCTGGCTGACTGAGGTCGAGCTTGGCCTCAAAGCATCCTGTCGTGAGTCGTTCACATCTTCCATCCATACCAAGTTAGCTGGGTGTCGTACTTAAGCCGGCCATGGCTGTTCCATACAGCGCATATTCTCATGCTTTCCGAGTCAGCGATCGGTAGATGTCAGATGATCATCCCATCGGAATGTCTTGGACATAAAAGGACCTCCTTGGGACTTATCGTCAATCCGCTTCGGAGTTCAACTTTCCCAGTGACTATCAGTGATGGGTAGTCTCGACATTGCCAAAGTTCGCGCCTCCTTCCCCTCTTTGCGCTCCGGCTACATTTTCGCCGACAATGCGGGGGGCTCACAGACAGCTCAACCTGTGATCGATAACATCGTCCATTACCTCAGCAACACAAACGTACAGCTCTTCGCAGACTATTCGGTTAGCATACAGAGCACCCAGCGCGTTTCGGATGGATCGGTCGCCGCAGCGCTTCTGTTCAATGCTGCTTCCGTCAACGAAGTTGGCTATGGACCCAGTTCCACCATGGTACTTGAAAATATTGCTAGAGCACTGGATCACGACGTTCAGTCTGGCGATGAATTCATCATCACCGAAGAACATGAAGGTGATGACTTTTACTTGTTCTGACAGCCACATATTGATGACGACCGACCGACAGCGAACAATGGTCCTTGGAAGCGATTGGCAGAACGGCGCGGCGCAGTGGTGAAATACTGGCGCACTACCGCAGTCGAAGAGGGCAACCCATACTCTTTGACCTACAAAACGGAGAATTTACTTTCCCTCGTCTCGCCCAAGACACGTATTGTCGCCATCACTGCTTGCTCAAATGTTCTAGGCACGGTCTATCCAATTCAAGACATTGTCACGGCGCTCAGACAGCGAGCGACAGAAGTCGGGGCACCCAAGGTCGAAGTCTCCGTCGACTGTGTGGCATACGCACCACACAGACAGATCGACGTCCAAAAATGGGATATCGACTATTGCGTCTATTCTGTATACAAGGTAATGTATTCGCTGACGCAGGCGTTCAAGATAAAGTTGACATCATGTACGCAGTTGTATGGCACGCATAACGCGGCGTTTTATATTCGTACTACTGCTCTCGAGTCATCGCTCAAGTCGATCGCCCATCATTTTCTCGCAGTACCCAACAGCCCGGAGAAGATCCAGGTCGGCGGTCCTGGTTATGAGCTCGTTCACGGCGCCAGCGGGGTCGTTCCATATCTCCTATCGCTCACACCAGAAAACAAGTTGGAAGCGTCCTTTGCTGCAATTGCGCAACACGAGCAAAGCCTCTTGCGACCTTTGCTGTCCTTCCTGACAGACAAGCAGCAATACGATAGAGGTGTTCGCCTGTTTGGAACGAACACAGTCGACCTGTCAAGGGTGCCAACGGTTTCCTTCGTGGTCACCGGCCAACGTGCGATTAAAAGCAAGGATATCGTGGCTGAGTTCGACAAGGAAGGCGGTGTGCGTTTGGTTCTCTCAGTCAATGTCAGGTTTCTGACCTCCCGCGGCGTCACATAGATTGGTATCCGATTTGGTCATTTTTACGCATACAGCCTTATCGTCAATGCGACGCCCAAGCTGGATCCCGCCGATGGTGTCGTGCGCATCTCTCTCGTCCACTACAATACAGTGGAGGAAGTTGAGAAGATAGTCGGCGTCTTGCGCAGAGTGCTTGCTTGAGAAAAAATTTGGATGTTTTTGTATTTCCGTAGCACGTGAATGGGTGACCACATGACTCGCGGAGCACCGTGTTTATGACCACCAAACCGCACGTCGAGGCTCTTGGACGTTCACCAGCACGCAGCATTCAGACATGGGGAGCCAGAGCGGACCCGATCCCATTCTCCTGACGCTGTTTGCCAATCGCTTCATGAGCGTTGCAGAAGCGATGGGAAGATCGCTCCAGCAGACATCCATTAGCACCAACATCAAGGAGAGACTGGATTTCTCGTGCGCGCTCTTCGCACCCGATGGTGACCTCGTCGCGAATGCACCCTTCATCCCTATCCACCTGGGGTCGATGAGCTTGTACGTGCCATATTCTCTGTCCAAGAATCCCAACGTCACTCCCATTCATGCCTCGTTTTGATCAGCGCTGTCAAGTATCAGATGAAACGCCACGGAAAGAACCTCAAGGACGGCGACGTTCTGATGACCAACTCTCCTCATGCCGGTGGATCGTGAGTGATTTTGTGTTCGTTCCGGGAACGAGCCTCCCTCACTGTTACAGTCACCTCCCGGATATCACGATCATCACGCCCGTCTTCGACATCGAATCGAACAAAATCATCTTTTTCACTGCTTCCCGCGGACACCATGCGGATATTGGTGGCATTCTTCCGGGTTCGATGCCCCCCACGTCGGTCAACATCTTCGAGGAAGGCGCAGAGATCATCAGTTTTAAAATTGTAGATGGCGGCCTCTTTGATCAAAAGGGCCTTTACGAATACATGGTCGAGAAACCGGCTCAGTACCCGGGTAGCTCTGGTTGCCGGAATATAAGAGACGTGGAGAGCGACTTGAAGGCGGTAAGCAAAGTGGCTGCACCCTCGCGCCGCGATATGACCCCCAACGCCTCTCTCCCAGCAAATTGCTGCAAACTACAAGGGCGTGCAGTTGATCCGCGCAAGTGAGGGCGAAGTTTGTGTTTCCATCTCCATCGCTCATGCGTCTGTAGTGGTCGATGACTACGGCTTGAAAACTGTGCAAGAGTACATGTATCATATTCGCGCAAATGCCGAGAACTCGGTAAGAAACCTCTTGGTAGAAGTTGCGAAACGGGCAGGCTCCAATGTTTTGACGTCCGTGGATTATCTCGATGATGGGACGCCTGTGACTATTTTCATTGGTATTTCTTGTCATCCACGATCTCATGATGTTGCATCAGATCCGACTGAGGGTCGAGATTAACGAGGAAACACGATCTGCAGTGCTCGACTTTGAAGGTACAGGCTGTGAAGTTCGGGGAAACCTGAATTCCCCAATCTCTGTCGTACATTCTGCTGTCATCTATTGTATGCGGGCGATGCTTGATGTTGATATTCCTCTCAATGCTGGCTGCCTGGTGCCACTCGACGGTGCATACCTCCCATTTACAAAGCGAGAGCTTGCTGATAAGAAATGTCACCAGTCAGAATCCCAAAGAAATCGTTATTGTCACCTTCTCGGACCGCTGCGGTCTGCGGAGGAAATGTGCTTACGTCTCAGCGAATTGTTGACGTCGTATTGAAGGCTTTCCATGCCTGTGCTGCTAGCCAGGGGTGTACAAAGTGAGTGTCAATGGCTCATCCTGAGGGTCGGAGCTCATTCTGTAGTAATCTTACCTTTGGCACTGGAGGGAAGAACAGCGACGGAACAGCAGTTGCAGGATGGGGTTATTACGAGGCAAGCTATGCTCTTTCCAAAACTGGTCTTATGCTGATGTTACAAGACCATTGCGGGAGGCTCAGGTGCGGGTCCTGGGTGGCATGGTACGTCTGGGGTGCATACACATATTACAAACACGCGTATTGGAGATGTCGAGATTCTGGAGCGCCGATACCCTGTCCTTTTGCATCGATTTGGATTGCGCCCCGGTTCAGGTGGCAACGGAAAGTGGGGTGGCGGAGATGGTGTCATCCGGGAGTTTGAAGTGACCCACCCGCTCCAGGTGTCAATCTTGAGCGAGGCGAGTGTGCATTTCTTGTACCTCAGATATGGATCTCATAAACCGGGTCGCGTTTTATAGCGACGAACTCGAGCACCATATGGAATGGATGGAGGAGAAGATGCTGTGATGGGTCGAAATACGTGGATTAAGCAGAGGCGTCAACAAGACGGCGACCTGGTTGCAGACGAGGACCAAGGACCACGGCACGTGAACATTGGGGGTAAAGCGACTGTATTCATGGGTAAAGGTGATCGACTACTGATCGAGACACCTGGCGGCGGTGGATGGGGTAGAATTCCCAGCGCGGGGGGTGCAGAGGCCGTAGTGCCATCGCACAAGGTAGCATGGGAGGCGCGAGGGAGTTTTGCGGAGAGGGCGGCGACACAAGCTAGTTTTTGAATACGAGTCACCGAGTCCGCCGCGAGACCGAGTCGTCCTTTGTCTCTTTCGACTCTTGTTGAGAAAAAAAAATTGTGCATGTATCACCACAAGCGTCGGCGGATGTTGTTCTAAGCCCGAGGACCCCGCGACGTGTGCTGGCATCGACGTCGGTTGCTTGTGTGGATTCATTCCTTCTGTTTGTTGCTACAGTGAATGTTTTCGTTGGGTCGATTCTGTTGCATCGAGTACAAAATACAGAGTTGACGGGGACAGGAGTTGGGCCAATTGAAACGACCCTCTTGTTTTTATTTTATGTTTCAAACACCTGTCTCGAAAAACTTCATACAACACGACCTACGGGACAGCTTGTACGATTCGGACAAATCTTACGGACAGGGGGTCCAAGCAACTATATGACCCGCCTTGCGAGTCGAATGCGATGGCCCAAACATGCACATCGGTCTCGCTGGAGTTCCCTCCAGGACGGAGGACATGCTCGACTTTATCGTCGTCGGGGGTGGTATAGCGGGTCTTGCAACCGCGTGGTCTCTACAGAAAGCCGGTCATCGGGTTACGGTTCTTGAACAATGCCCGGTGGATGTGTTGTCCAAGGTCGCGTATCAATCGCGAGAAATGATCATGAATATCGCACTGACGCTTTAGCAGTGTCGGGAAGGCGTTCGCTCTACCCCGACTATGACGCAAATCCTGCATGACTGGGGTCTCGGCAACGAGCTCTCCAGAATATCAACTCCAACGACACGATGGGTCTATCTTGATGGTGTGTCACGGTCCCCTCCCCCTCGAACGTACTTACGAGGTACCACAGGGAAAACAGGCGAAGAACTTGGCATCGTCGCCATGTACGGCAAGGTATCAGAAACGCTTCCTGCCGAGTTTAGCTGTATCCAGGTTCGTTCCGAGCCGTGGTCGTCTCGACAAAGCACTCACCCCCTCGATTGAAGTACGGAGACCTGTTTAGCTTGTTTTACGACCTTGCCAAGCACGCTGACGTGGATCTCCGCTTCAACACAAGGGTCGTCTCGGTCGATCCATGGAACGCCACCGTCACGTGTGAAGATGGTCTACAGCTCATCGCCGACGTCATCGTGGGCGCTGACGGGAACGAAAGCGTCGTGCGTCCCGTCGTCCTTGGACCATCGGCCCCACTCCCGGATAGCGATAATCGGTTTCTCGTTTCGTACGTGCCGATGCTTCTGTACCGTCGTCAGACACCTGACCGTGTTCCGTGTCAAGTCTTGTCGCTCCTGCCGACGTAGCCAGGCAAGATGAGGAACTAGCAGCCTTGCTGGATTCACGGACTGTATGTACAGGATGGCTTGGGGACGACTGTTCAGTACACGGCATTCTCGCTGTGAGATTCCATCTCTCTGCCCTACCTCCGTTTCTTATCTAGAATGTCGTTGCAAAGGGGCCCGGTCCAAATCGCGACTACGCCATGGTAGTGAACACCACCACGATACAGAGTCAGCATGTACGCGAAGAGTTCCCAATGAGCCTCGAGTCGCTGGGGGCGCACTTGTTTGAACCTCGGTGAGCACCCTTTCATATTGTGCGTGGATGACCCTCGAGCTTTCTATTCTTAGCGTTCAGAAACTCTTGAAGCTTTCGCATCAGCTCAGCAAGGCCGTGTTTACCCACTATGAGCCATTTCACAATTGGGTGCATGAGAGTGGAAAAGTCGTCGTCATTGGACAAGCGGCACACCCAATGATAGTGAGTTGAACGTTGCCAGTCGTTTCAGAACCCGCATCGATCACCTTTTCGTCCCCTCCTCCAATTTCAAGCCATCTGGAGCGCAGGACAGCGCTACGTGTATCGAGGACGCCATGACGCTCTCAATATTTTTCTCGCTTCCCGCTACGAAAGCACAAACGACGATGCTTCTCAATGTCTTTGAAGATCTTCGACAACCACGTTGTGCTACCATCCAAAGATGGGTACGGCGCAAACGGGAGATCGCCGCCATACCTCATGGACCGGCCCAACGGAGCCGTGATGTACTGCTACGAAACCACCGCGCTTGCCATCTAGTCGATCAGATGGACGACGAGTATCTCTGCAGTACTTACTCGGGGTTCGTCAAAATTTTTGGTTTCAATGCGCGCGAGGCCGTGCAAGACTGGTGGGTCAAGTTGGGTCGAAGTATATTCATCCGCTCTCCGGACACGGAGAGCGAGGGAGAAGATGAAGATGAAGATGACGATGATGCCTCCTTGGTGTCAATCGTCGTCGACGCTGATGTTGAACGAGGCGGTCCAACCTATCCAATCGTCTCAGATCCCCTCGTGGGCGAAGACGACGACGTTGTCCGTGAAGCCGAAGCCCATCGACGGGGTCAAGTGTAGGCCCCGGCGAGGATACCGCTTCGTCCTCTCTGCACTCTTTACGATTAGATTCGTCCTTGCACTACGTATCGACAAGCATTTTGAATCCAAGGAACAACCACCCCCCATAATGCTACGGAATACTTTGGGTGGCCTAGTTAATTATGAGAGTATCCCAGTCCTGGTTACCACGGGAACAACCCATTGAACCTAGCTATATCTAGATCATGTCGATGCTATTCTAAGTTGCAGTCAATGTCACTTTCCTAGCGTCTTGCTCACGCTGTTGTTCCTCGAGCTGCAATTGTAAACTCATCAGTCATGTGGAGACGCGCAGTAGACGAGCCGTCACATACGAAAGTCCGCCATGAGTGGTCTGCGGCAGACTAGATACGTATCGTTAGAACGAGTCGGAACACCACACACATCACACTCACTCGTCGCATGCCGCTGGCAGCGGCGTCTTGGCGACTTTTGTGCGTGAGAACACCTGCTCCTATGAGGACGCCGATAGTGAGCCCCTGTGCCCACATACGAGCTTGCACGGCCTGGAAGAATGTTGAGCATGTAAAGAGACACATATCTCACAGTTTGAACCACCTTTTGGGGTAACGTCATGTACCTATGTCGGGAAGAGTAAGCCTGATCGAGATCAACAAAGAGGAGGAGCACTCACTTGTCCCTTGCCACGATGGCACCGGCTGCAGCCATGGAAAGTGCCCAACTTCCCAGGATGAGGGAATACTGATGGCGAGAAGCCCAGTCAAAGATCTTTTCCGTAGTGGGCAGCGCATTAAACCGGGCCTCCTCTTCCGCCGCGGCACGATCCAGTTCTAGTTTTCCAGAATCCGACCTGACGTATGATCGGGTCAGCGGAATTGGACACGCGGAACAGAAATACGGACGTATGCAGACATACCATCGTCTTCGTTCAAATTCCAAGCTACGTCGCTCTGCTTGAATGGACGTGAATGGGGCGACGATAATCACGACGCCAGCGACTCGGAGAGGTATAGGGAGGGAGCGGTACCATGCCGACCTGCGATGAAGGTAGTAGAAACTAGGTACGGCGACGGCGGCACTGGCGACGAAGCCTTCCAGTGCGCCGCGTAATACGATGGAGTCGAGGAGCTTCCATTCTTCATCACTGACGTTGACTTTCATGACGGTGCGGGTATGGGGTAGTAGTGTGGTTGTGTGGGACGGCGTTACATACCAATTTATATATCAATGATATACGCTTCCCTCGGGCGCACGCGGAGTTGCAATTCCGTGTTGTTCCGAGTGGGATTTGGGCAGGACAAAGTTTCCTGACGGACCGGGTTCCGAATGCACCCTCAGCTGGTCATCATCATGGGGCATGTCTTCAAGTCTAACCTCCAACCAGACCCAAGTACGCGTCGTCGGTCTCGGAAATGCAACGTTATTGCGACCCTGTGATTCGTTCAAATTACCGCAAGGACGTGATGTGATATAGGTGAAAGTAGCTAACCGATTCATGCAACGTATCACCCGCTCAGGTATAAAAGCTGAGAGGGCTCAGCGGCTCTGCTCCTCAGTTTGAGTCTCACTCGACTTTCTTTTCTTCTTTCTCTACATTACCCTACGTTCCTTACAGTTACACGGCATCATGAAGTTACCCGTCCTCGCCGTTCCTTTTGTACTGGCCTCTACCGCCCTCGCTCGTTCACCACTCAGACGTGGCCAAACTACAGATACCTGCGCGAACCTCGACGCAGACCTTGTGTTCTCCGATGTTTTGATTGATGGTAAGTTACTTCCCCACCACCTTCTATAATGCCGAGTTCCATCTTCATCTAGGCAAGCCATATGATCCTGGCCGTATCCACGTTGGCCTCTGTATCTCGCAGGTAAAAACATTTGTCGGTCACTACAACGTCACAGAAGTCGCCGCCAAGGTTGTTGGCGTCGACAAGACCGAATCCACTGTCACTGCCATGGTAAATTTGCTCATGTCCTCATAGAAAAACGCCGAATGCTTATTCTTTCCTTTCACAGATCAGGAAAGCGGGCGTGCAGTGCACCTATCCGCCGCACGCCAAGCCCGCGGTCACCGGTAGTAATGAGTGCGACTTTGTGTGCATGGATGGCTTCCTGGCGATGCCTGCGAATCATCCTTCTTCGTGCATCTGCCCTCCCCACCTGATGGAGTGCGATGGTAAATGCGGTCATTACCGCTTGGACTGTAAAACGACCCCACCCCCTTCGCGCCGACAAAATGAACCCAAGTGCGGCAAGGACCTTACAATGTGTGGTGTGTCTGGCGCAACATCGGGCGAAGCGTTCAAGTGCACCGATGTCACGTCTGACTCGCGCTCGTGTATGTCTTTCAATGTCCAACTCCAACCACTATCCTGTTGACCATGACCCCACCAGGCGGTGGCTGCGTCAAGGCCTCTCCTTTCGGCAGTCCCTCCATCGACGGTGTCAACTGTCACAACATTCCCAACATCGATGAGGTTTCGTGCAAGGACAGCAAGTGTTTCGTCCATGCTTGCAAGAGTGGTTTCACCGTCTCGGCGTCCAACGATACATGTATTGCGCGGCCCGACGGAAAGACCGCTCGTGGTTTCCCTGTACCGGGTGCTGGTCAAGCAATCGATACTGCTGCTCGCCCTGTGCAGGCAGTTACCCGAGAGGCGTCGTCAGAAACGGTCGTCCCTGGTTCTGTTGTTGGTGACAAGGTGCCTGGTACCGATACCACTTCAGGTCTCGCCCGCCCAATCCTCTCCGATGGCAAAGTTCCCTTGAACGGTGCACAATCGAATGTGCTCCACGACATCCCTACGGGAACCAAGGTTCCTCGTGAGTTTTCCCCGCTCGAGGGTCATGGCACGGATACCTTGATCAAGGTGACGGGGAAGGCAGGGGTCAATCCTGCCCGTGAGGTTGATGACGAGTAGAGGTGATGCTAATGTGCTTGCTTTCATACCTTAATCTCAAGTTTACTCACCGTCTATGATACTCGATTTCATAATGACTCCCTGCTTGACTTCTAATCCAAACGTCTTGGTTATCAATTGTGCTTTTGTCTTGGCCAACATCGGCCAATCATAGCTAGTTTCGATAACACGAGTCTTTGGTTTCCTGCGTCTTGTCATGCATGGCCACTTTTGCGTGTTTGTCTACTTACGATATATTACCGAGTACGTCATTCAATGGAACAATGTCGCGTCATAACCCCTTCGGACCTGATATAAAAAGCGGGGCGGTGGTTTACTTGATTCTCACGTGCAATGACCACCGACGGAGTCCACCCATCTGCTGTTGGCACGAATACCAAACCCAACCAAAGGGGAGCCGGCGACTACGCAGATGATCCAAGCCTACCACCGCAACGACACGCGGGCGCAGTTGGTCTAGGCCCCAATTACCCATTAGGCGCGGTGAGCTCGAGAACGCACGCATATGACTGCATGCACCTTTTGACCCGCAAGGACGCTTCAAGGGTCTCGGTGACAAGTTGGAAGGCGTGGCGGAAGAGATCAAGGGCAAGATCTTGAGGAAACCCGAGGTTGTTGAGCATGGTCGTGAACGCAGGACCGGCAAGTTGATGCACAACGAACGAGAGCGGGTAAGTCGCGCGTCCACCAGTGGGCTTTGAGGGGACCGTACTGATGTGGTGTGTTAGGACAATGCCGCCGATCCTTTCAAAGCATCTCAGCGAGAGTGACCTGTGGCTGCTTGACATGTTGTGATGGGGATTCGTAGGCATGGTGCGTTGAGAACGTTGGCAGATGCACTTCAGATTGCACCTCACCTAGCTGTGTATGATGTTTAACGGGAAGCCTACATGATGGAGAGAAATGGGTGGAATTAAATCAGATCCCACTTCCGAAATACTACGGTGGGCGAGAAGGATCAGGTTGACTTTTCAACCTTTGTTTCCAGGGATCGGTTTCAATCGCGTATCTGTAATTAGAGCGCTACGAAACCCCACTCTCCGCCGCATTGTGTCCGCTGCACTGATAATATATTGTTTCTATTTCTCTCCTACAAACATCGAGCGCACGTACACTGAGTCTGATCCACCATCAATGCATCACATCTCTATCACGGTGTGTAGCATGCTTTCCTAGGCAATGGCGCGGGTATGGGTAAGGTGTGCCAAACAGGCGGTTCACAAGTAATCTTCTTTGCTGTGGGATCACGTAGCTCGAATCCACCTGGATCATGGTGACGCATTTCACTGGTGACGAAGTCCCGACTAAGATGAATACCTTGATCAAACGCGATTGCCTCCTTGATCAAATCAGATCCTTGGCGGCGTGCAGGGTCTTTTGACACTTGATCTAGGACCAATTGGCGCTAGCTTGACCTTGGTGGACAATGAGTGTGATGTCATACGGCTTCCATGAAGTCCAAGTCGCGAGCGGCGTCGTATGACACTAGCCTCACTGGGTCATTATAAGTGTGTTGAAAATGAGAACCAATACATGATGCAGATACCTCATATGAATGGCATGTTCAGCCAACAATAATTTACTAATTGTCTTCTTATTCGTGATAGTCGCGCAGGATTTCGGCAATCCGTTCATCATCTGCGGCAGCTGGTTACCGGAAATTGAATGTGAAAAGTCTCGGGATCCTACTGGTATGAGATACTCACGACATTGCTTGTGTTAATTTCTACCCTTGGGGTTGGGTACAGACTTGCACACAGTGTTTTCAGCGACTGAATCGGCTGTGGTATCTTCCTTGCTATCGGCCATCAGAACTTGACAGTGGAGTCACGACAGGTCCTTAGGAAGGCCCGTCAGTTACTGCTTATTCATTTTAGAGCGCTGCGCTGTTCGCGTACGATAAGTGGAGCATGTCTGGAGTACTAGGCTTCAAGTTTGATGTGTCAAGCGACGTCGAACCCAATCGTCAGACCTCAGAAATAGTCAGAGATAGATCTGGCGCATTGAGCTTGCTTTCGGCCACCGATACTGCTGTCGTCAAATAACTCCAGATGCCATGCAAATGGTAGTGACGGAAATGTGGTATTGACCATTGAATATTAATCGTCGCAGCTGCGATGAGAGGTTGTTCGGACGAGCGTGGGGAAAGTGGGGTTTCGTAGCTAATCAAGGGGGGTACCTAGGATACGCGATTGAAACCGAACCCTGGAAACCTCGAAAGTTGAACGTTGAAAAGTCAACCTGATCCTTCTCGCCCACCGTACATACTACTCAACCCATATTACTGCCACCCAAACCTATCCACACGAACTGGAACTCAAACCGACCATTTCAGGGACGCCCTCGCAATGCCTCTCTTTGCCGCCGGTCGCCATGAGACGTCAGGTCGCCCTGATTGATTGTCAACGTTTCAGCTCGGTTCCCACATACATTTCTTAGGGGTAGAACGACCCTGGCAGCCACGCTGACAACCTTTTCACCACCGTGGATCGGGGCCTTACTGACCGCCCAATAAGTGTGGTGAGCACCAGGTGAATTGATGTGGTCGCACACAAATTTGATGTACAGAAACGATAGGAAATGCTTAGCGAACAAGACAGGGACCAACGCAAAAGCAAGGGAGACGCGGTCGGGGAATATAACCACAAAGAATCAAGACCGAGAACTGGAAGGCGCGAGCGAGCCAGCGGGAACAGTCCAGGTTGGGGTACATAACACGCGCACGCCCGGCGATCGGGCCCGGATGCGGGGACTCTGAAAAGCGCATCAGGAACGGGCTAGGTATTGAAGGCCGTAATAGCGGTGATGCGGTGACGAGGTACTTCGAGAATCTTTGTCAACTCATTGTCGGCCCCGACTCACTTACTCGGACCTACGTAGTGCGTGATGCGGCTGCTATGCGAAAAGGTACCTCCATAGCGTTTGTCAACTCATTGTCAGCTCACTTACTCGGACCTAGTATGTGAAGACCGTGATGGTCACGGCGCGGTGAAAAGGCACGTTTGGAATGTTCCCCAACCCATTGCCAGCTCACTTACTCGGACCTAGTATAGCACATACAGTCATATGTTCCTGGCTTGCATAATAATAGCCTCATGTCAGTGAATGGTGCAAATCCAGGGGTACCTGGTGGTATGTGCTAAGCAGAATGTTCTGCCAAACTACCGAAGAACAAACCGAGGTGCAATCGCAGGAATGTTGGCATGCCTACGGTATTTCTGGGCCGCTCAAACGTCACGCTATAACGTTCCCCTGGCTACGGACTCAATGACGTTGCTGCGATAGTTTCTTCACATCATTATCCTACTTACAGGTATGAGCCTTTCCCTTGAGGGCTTTCCCGAGCTCTGTCGCCACCATGACACAGTTTGACAACGAGCTTCTAACACGACCTGTTTCATATCGTTCCAAAACTGGCCCTTTCATACGCAAACTCGAACCACCACGGATTTGTAGCCTGAGTAATATCGGTTCCGTCTATCAGTGTCTCCTCGTGATTCGAACCGCAGTATGAGGTCTTTAACTCCGAATTGAACACCACTTATGAGCCCTTGTTCCTGAGATACTTAAGCAGCTCGATCTCCATCTTTCGTGAGACGATAATTCGGTCTCGATGCTTTCTTGGTTTGCACTGCTTGTGCTCGTTCCACTCGTTTCTACATTCCCTCTTGAACCTCTTGAACGTCGGACCACCCAGGCCTGCGGCCAGTACGATTCAGTCGAATCTGGCCCGTACTCCCTATTGAGCGATCTTTGGGGCGAGTCAGATGCAACCTCTGGTTCGCAGTGCTCGGTACTCGAGTCTGTCAAAGGAGACACCGTGACATGGTCCACAAGCTGGTCTTGGACCGGTGGCACCGGCATCAAGAGTTTCCCTAACATTCAACTCAACACTGGGATCAATCAGCAACTCAGTGCGATTTCCACCATGCAAGTGCGTTTTTCGCCGCACATCGTCCTTGTATCTTTCCACTGAGATTAATCTCGTAGTCGGAATGGAAATGGTCTCAGACAAACACTGGGACAGTCGTGGCCGACGTTGCTTATGACTTTTTCACAGCCTACTACCCTGGCGGTTCCAACTTGCACGAGCTCATGGTCTGGCTCGGTAATTTCAACGCGGGACCGATCTCTTACGAGTATGACTACTACGGCGAAGCAGTCCCAATCGCGACGGACCTCACCATCGCGGGTCACACTTGGTTAGCCACTTTCTGAGATGGGTCCTATAGTAAACTCAATCGTACTGTTATCGCAGGAACTTTTACCATGGCTCCAACGGTTACAACGAGGTTTACTCGTTCCTTCCCGTTCAAGGTAACATAGCCTCCTTCAGCGGTGACATTTTCGGATTTTTCACCGTAAGGGTTCCTCATATCACATATATTTTTCATTTCATTTCTGATGCTTGAATTACATAGCACCTGATTGATACTGGGTATGTCGGCTCTTCGGAATACCTCGTGACTGCGCAGGCCGGGACGGAGGCAACGTCTGGAACTGCCGTTTTGGAGACGTATGTGCTGTTATGCCCCCATTCCCTACATAATTCTCAACCACTTCTTCCAGATCGGCTTATAGTTTAACTATCGCCTAGAGGTCAGGGTGCACGTTTTGAAACGTTACTTGAGAATGGATGTTCGGTTCTGACTCGTCAGACAGTTGGAAATTCCGGTGTTCGTTTGGGTACCTGGTGTACCTCACTTTTGTTACTTGAAGGGATTTATAATATCTTGCAGCGGTTTGCATATTTGTATAGCACTGTCATTTAGCCGGAATTCAAAAGTTTAAATCATGGAGCAGTCAGTATCAACGCCACACAGCCTGCCACGAGGTGTTACATTATTTCTGAGTCGAGTATCAAGAGCAAATGAGGGCAGCTGCGAAGCCTAGAATGTAATAGTGTTAGTCCTTGCCTCCTGCCATCATGCATCAAGCTCAACACACCGCGTTTGAAAAGAACGCTGTCCTTACTTGATAAAGTCAATTCGCCCCTTGACGTTCCAACGGTTCCGTTCGGTTATCTCCTCGTATACGTATCTCGGTAAGCTTCCCGCCGTGTCGCAGGAAGCCCCACCAACGGATCCACGAGGAGAACGCCTTCCTCCAGGTACCGCAGCCTCAAGTGAGACAAAGAGGGCTAGTACTCCCGTAAATCCAGGTTCAAGTACTACGCTGGCGCGACGTGTAATGACGTTTGTCGTCGAAAGTTAAGCGGTTGCAAGAAGTTGTTGCCTTGGATCCTGTTGCATTACCACCGTGCCTGACGTGACGGAAATACATTGGATTTTCTAACGCACGCAGCACAACAAACGAACAAGAATTGGGAGGATAGTGTCAATAACAGGTCGTAACAAATGTGAAGGAGGAGTTTCCACAGACGAAGTCAACGGAAGCGTTTCAAAAACGAACGAGACAGCATAACGATGTAGCTTGGCGGTGCCTGTTGTGTGCGGCAGGGGCGGATGGCAAGAGATGACGGGGTATGTGGATGCACGTGGGGTAATACGAAAGTATAAGAAACCCAAAACAGAAACGTGGAGCAAAACGATGGGGATGGACGTGCATAAAAGCGGAAGAATTAGGATAGGATATAAGAGGTGGGCAAAGGGGAGATGGTGGAATAACTAGATAAGGGAATAAGAAAAAAAGGCTAGTTCTGGTGGGTGAGATTATCCAGTGGAATAAACGTCAGGTCAGGTTGAAATCCACACTCGGTCCTTGCTCAGGGTCATACATGCGACCGTTTCCCTCCTCTGTCGCCGGTTGCGTTACAAAACCACCGCGCGGCTCCCAGAATCACAATCGATGGCCTGGAACAGCCCAGAATATCAGGGTCAACGCAGTCACGCAGATCGCGACGAGCGTCGTAACCCAGATAGCACGGCCAAGGAGCAACTTCTTCACGTAAGGTTCGCGGATCGTAAGCGTGCGGAAGGGGGTAGATTCCGATTGACCCAGGAACACGAGGACAGGATCAAGCTCGTATTGATGTGAGATGAGGAAAAGAATGGCGAACGTGAAGGGGAGGAAAAGCTGTGGCAAAGACGTTATAAACGATTACAAGCGTAGTTCTCAAAAAGGGACTCACAAAAAAGCGTTTGGATTTTGGTTGTACATCGAGGAAAATGAGGGAGAACGCGGTAGCCAGCCCGATCCAGAGTATGAGCAACCCCAACACGAGGCGTACAAGTGCAGATAGGGGGGTCAGATTGCCGAATGCCTTTGCTCTCAGGAAGCGCGGAAATGCGTCTTGCTCCATGGCGCGGAAGCAGTACTCCTTTTGTGCGTGGAACATATCGGGAATGTGTGCCAACAGGTTCAGCTCACTCTGCGACTTGGGATCCTGTGTGCTGTTCAATGGGAAAGAGTGTATACGCAGCGCAGGGGGAAGGTAGATCTCGTGGTTTTCGGGAGACCCTACGGTGCCTGCAGGAGAGAGATATCGGAGATAGATGCGTTCCGCAGATGCAACGAGGTCCATACGGGAAATAGCGGCAGAACGGGGAATGATCGTAGGGGCACGTGAAGCTCGTCGCAGGTTGAATAATGTGGGTGTGCGTCCCGAAAGCGAGAACGGGGTTGTCGAACGAGGTGGATCGTATTCGGCAGTAGGGGGCGATGCGGACGCGATCCGCTCTTTGTCCACTCCGGGTGTCCGCGGACGCGGGCTAGTCGAGCGGCCACCTGCACGTTTCTCATCACCGGCAGCGGCGAGAGCATGTTTTTCTAGGTCGTTCAACATGTCACTAGTGCTAACGGTACTTCGCTTCCCCACGTTCGGCTGGAGGCCAACGACTGTTCCATAGATTGAGCCGCGCCGACGCGCATAGTCCCAATACTGGGGCCAGTCTTCCTTGATAGTTCGTCCAGATTTGCGAACGTCCTTGAAGTAGGCTCTGCAGAGGTTCTCGTGCTGCTGAACGTCAAGCCAAAAATCTAGGATATCTTCCGCGCCCTCCCGTTGAAGAAAAAGGCTAGTTGCAACGGAAGTTCAACACACTGCTCGATGTCAGAGGTGAAGGGACCGACTAGAACATGAACAAGTCAACTGGAGGTCTTGTCCTTCTCGACAGGACCTCCGTGAAGGAAGGAAGTCTGTTCTTGCGGCTGTTGAGCCAGTCTTCCTGTTGTTGCTTCTGCTCGTCATCCATAGCGGTGTCGAAGTTGTTTCGGGGACGGAAACTGCAGCGAGCAGCTTTTGGGGACGTCGAAGTCAGTGAAGAGCGGGTGGGAATGGTTTGACAACCACACGTTGTATTATGTAATAGTCTCAACCTACTCGTTCGCTTTCAACTTGAACAAGACTCATCTCCGCCATGTCCTCGTTTGCAAAGGGACTCTCACCAGCACTCCGCGAGATCCGTATCCTGTGCTGCCAAACAGCCCAGGCATCTGCGGGAACGCGGTAAGTCGACAAGGGTTTCACTCCGCGAGCGGTTAAACGATAAAAAATATTGACACCACTTGTCATCAAAGCCAATTTGTCGTCTCCGAGTATCCTATCATCAAGAAACACAACCCAGACTTGCCCGTCTTGATCAGGGAGGCAAGTGGCACCCCCGCACGCGTGTTTGCTCGCTTTGGTGTGTTCCCGTGTTCTTCCGCGCGCGTGTTGATGGGTGTACTAAATGTACCTCCGTAGAGCGCGGTGTCGAAAAGCACGTTGAGCTGGACAATCTTTCCCCTTCGGAAGTGACCTCCAAGGTAGCTCAGCTACTCAGCGTCTCATAATGGCATTTGCTATCCGTTACAATGACCCAATCCATACCCCTCTTTTCTTTTTCTGACGCCCGCGATTCGAGAACGTATCACTTCCAAGAGTCATTTTTACATGGCCGCTTCATGATCCTATGCAATTCCCAACACCGCCCCACTGCCTTGAGGAGTGGATGCTTCCTCGGCGCGCGGTAAACTCGTGCCCCTACTTCAATTCCGAGAAGCGAACTGCCCGTGATAGCCTTCCGCGTTCTCTATCAACACTTCCACGCAGGTATTCTGCTCACGTTGTTGTCTCGCCTCCGGAACAGTGATCAAACTTTGAAATATTTTGCGAAATGATCCACTCCACTAATCGCAATAGGTTTGTTGCATTGTGCCTAACCGCTCGCGCTCGTAAAATTGGAAAACAGGTTTCCAAATAGTCCGTGGCTCTACTGTGGATTCTACGCCCCTCTATTCCGATGGTGCCTTTTCTCTCCCAAGACGCCCTCTCCATGTTTTCCTGCCATTTCGACCCCCACTACCCGATCGTGTTCTAACTTGAGATTTCGTAACAACCAGAGTTCGTACACTAGCACTAATATCCCACAGGTTAACGAAAGCGCGCCGGTCACGATGATCGTCGATTTCTCCGATTTTCCAAATACGCCCCCCTGTGCGCCGAAGATACTCGACAAGGTTGAGATTACTCCGGCAACGGAGTTAAGGAATCCAGGGCTGGTGGGGTGAAAACGTGAGGAGAAACTACCCTCTCAACGGTTTATCACTCACGCGAAGATGCGGTTAGTGATCCAGACATAATTTGCCTGCCATCTCCACCACAACCAGATCATTCCACATGCCCCGACTGCTGTGCAAATCCATGCAATGACATACCTTTACCCAGGCCAAGGTTAAAGAACACAACATCATCGGAAGAATGGGCTCACAATGAGGTGTTATTGACCACGTTCAGAATATCACTTTGAGGGGTTCCCGCCGGAGCATCCTTCCACGATGCAAAAGTGCCTGGGAAGAGCAAGAATCCGGCAAGCAAGATCCAGGTGAAGAACGAGGCGAGAATGTTAAAGAGCGGCGAGATATCATCCAGTGCGAGAAGCATGTTGACATAACGCGTCTGCGTTTGACCGTCATAGTTTGCGGGCAGAGCTGGTCGTTGGGTGGTGCGGCGGATCTCGTTTGCGGTGAGCGTGGGTTCTGGGGGACTCGGCGGGGTTTCCTCCACCCTGTGGACCGACTGCGCCGTCGTGGTGGTTCCATGTGTGCTGGACGGAGGAACACGTGTATGCGACCGCGATCTCTGATGTGATCCCGAGGGCATGTGGGCAGGCCCGGTACCTAGATGATGTGAGGTGGGCATGCTAAGTGGCGGCGATGTTGCATGGTGGTTCCTGCCACCATTCAGCGAGGTGCGGGAACCATTCAGTGTCGCGGAGCTTCCGTGACCATATACGGGGGGTGTGATACTCGACGCATACCGATGCGATGCAGCACTTGGGGGTCGGGAACGAGAACGATGGTGGACGAGGTGATGTGAAGTGCTAGAGTGGTAGTGGCCGGAATGGTGCGGCGGAAGATGTGCCGGGCTCGTATGATGGTACACACTCGCAGGCGGCGGTCGATGGATGCTGTGGTGCGATCCTTGGCGTTGCATGCCCCCGCTCTGGAATGGCATTAATGCGGGTGGACTCTGGGATTGAACTGGGACGTCTTGTCCCCTGCCTGCCGGTGGGATTGCGGAGGGAACGTTGACCGCCGTACGCGGGGGTTGGGGGACATCCTTGATAAGAGGTCCAGGTTCCAGTGGCGCCCTACTGCTTCCATGCCTAGATGAGCTTCTTTGGTGCCCGTAACGTTGGGGTGACGGTGATCGGGGGGAAACCGGCGTCGATGAACTCGTTGCACCCGGAGAGTTGGAGATTGGGTGTTGTGCGAGGAGTGACCCGGGATGGGGGACGAATGGGTCCCAAATGCGCTCTACGGACGAGCTACGAGAGGGAGATTGTTGGTCGTACGGTCCCCCAGCGGCGGTCATTCCCATATGGGGCTCGGTCGTTTGACGCGCCGGCGCTGGCCACTGGACGGTGTATGGTGGAGTCACATATGAGTGTCCTGGATCGCTTTGCGTCTCGGATCGCCGTCTTGACCTCCCTGGCATACGATGACCATTTGCAGAGGCGTACATTCCCGCACCCCAGTGCCCACAAATGTGATCAACCTATGGATATATATCTATCTACCAGCGAGACTCAGGTACATGATTGATGCCCTCCAAGTGAAACAAGTCTCGTCAAACCCTGTGTACACGTGTGGGTGAGATTCCCAGAACAAGGCACACGGGAATCCGCCTGTGGCAGACATTTCGGGCCAATGCAAATTGCAAGTACAAAAACATACACGTGTTTTCTCAGCGTGGGTTCATCGACATCCACACCGCGATGGTACCATATTCGTGCGAAACATGCCATTGTAGAGCAGCGTGCGTGATCTCCAATCAATGCGCAGCCAAGTCGATACCCTGGGCCTGAATGTTGGCTAGATATATCTTTTCCTCGTTAAAGATAAGGAGGCCAGACTTCGTGAACACCATCTCAGGCGTCGTGCTGTTTAAGAAGAATTTTCCGATCAGGGTGCCCTCGGGGTTCCATACCTGTACTCCGTCCCCACATCCCGAAAAAACGTTGTCATCCGCGTCAAGTTGGATGCCGTCCGGGATGCCAGAATCACTGTAAGCAAAGACGCGACGGTTTTTGAACGACTGGGTCACTAGATCGACGTCATACTGGTAACTGTTGGAGTGCGGAGTAAGGATAACCGAGAACAAACGAGTCCAAGGGAACTTGCATTGTAGCGGGATACGTCTGATTGTTTCCCAAAAAACCACCGACTTGACCTGTGTCGGTCCTGGATATTTATTTGTAAATTCTCGCGACGGGTGTAGCGGAGATACCTGGGTCCTGCTTACACGAACGAAGTTTTCCCGCTTGGTGTAAATGCGATGCCATTTGGGGCTACAAATTGGTCGGCGACAACTTGCACTTGACCAGTCGATGGATCGAAGCGGTAGACTTGGGAAGGTAACATCGGTTCGGGACGGAATTCAGCCAGCCAGCCGTATCTACATGAGTCTGTCACACTTGCTCGTCTCCTAAATCAATGGAGAACGTACGGGGGGTCTGTGAAAAATATGATATCCGTACCAGGCAGCAACTTGATATCGTTCAGTGAGTTGAACTGCCTGCCGTAGAAGTTGTCCAACAGGACAGTCGTATTGAATGGTGGGCTAGGATTCACGAGTACTATTGAAGGAGGCAGAAGGGCACGTCCTGAAGTGGCAAAGAGAAGATTTCCCTTGTAGGGGCCTGTGCCTCCATTAACCATCTGCACAGTATCAGAAAGGTTTAACTGAATGAGTGTTGAGTAATTTCGAGTCCAGGTGCCATCCATTCTATGTCCTGCTCACGGTCTGGATTTGTACGTTGACTCCGCCCGTAGTAGCAGCAAGGGCGTTATCGACTTCCGTCATGTTAAGCATCGAAACGACGCTGTTATTGTTCCAGCCACTAAGTCCAAGAGGACCGCCAGCAATGCTGGAGAAGAAAACGACGTTGAGGTCGGGCACGTAAATCGGCGCTTCGTGAGCAAACGCAAAGCCTGGGTTCGACACGACAAGCCGAATAGTTGCATCCGGACCTGTTATATCGAGGAAGGAGGGATCAAAGACCTGGATGAAAGGTGGGGTCGTGTTCGTGGGATTAAAACCCACTGAAGAATCATTTGTACGCCATTGAGTGTAGTTTGCACCCACGACGTTGTATTCGAGGGGATTGATGTGCTGAATTTGTCAACACTCTCCTCTCGTGAACCTCGGTGGAGAACATACCACAGCACCAGGAGGTAAGGTAAGATCCTGGGAGTTCGCGACCCTCGTTATTAGCGCTAGCACAATAGCAATTGTTAATGCGGCAAAGGCGGATGCAATCATCGTTAGATTTGCTTTGGCGCTGAAATCCGGTCGTCCCAACTCTCGCTAAGGTATCGTGGCTCTAGACTCAGTGATGGCGCAGCGCGATACTATCTTGGAAGAGGCGCAGAATGAGTTGTCTAGCACACACGAGCGCAGTGGAAGAACAAAGAGGACGAATCAGGCAGACGGGGAGTTTATACGGACGTAGGGATAGGAGAATAGACTCATACCAAGCCTTCCAAGCCTTTCATGACATCACCCTCTGCGAGGTCGACGTCTTCGTCGAGTAGACCTTTTTTCGAAAGCATCGGAGAAAATGTCAACATCCTTTGCGACCGCTCGGGCTCCAAATCTCTCGTCATCCAATTAGGGACACGGATCGAGGTAGCCTTCCGAGTCTGTTAGTGATTGGGTGTCTATCGTCCAAGGTTTGCCCGCAGCCCAAAAAATTCCCTTGCCGCGGTAATTCATGCCAACTTTACTGAATATTCCTTTCTTCCTCTGTGGATCATCGGACCCGTTCGCCTGGGGCCCTTTTGGCTTCTTGTTCCATTTAATCGCCAAAGTCTATGGGGCGGAGGTTCAGGACGTTCCCGGAGACCCGAGATTGGAGGGTGATAGGGATGGAGAAGAGAAGTATGAAAGACGGGGTGTCTATTCCAGGTGGAGGGTAATTCGAGCTTCTATCACCCTGAAACGTTAGTATTGATCCCCAGTAAGGTGTTAGGCAGTCCGTGTCAAACTTGCACATGAAATTAGATACCAATGGGGGACCACGGTTGAATGATTTCTCTGGGAGGCCGAAGTCATTCCGAACGACGTCCTCCCATCGATACATCTTTAAAGAGTCACGCCACGCATCTTGCAGACGATCTCCGTTGGTGGGAGTAAGACAAACAAACCTTTCAGTGGGAGTCTGGGCAGAGGTGCGGAGCTTATGTAATGGTACAGGGAAGGTCAACTATAGATACGGAAATTTACCATGTCACCCGACTGTCTGTTCTTACCAGCACCCACAGCATTCTTAAATGGACCCCGTGCATGGTACATATTATTGGTCCCCGATTCCACAGAACAAGGCGCGCGAGAATCAGCCATGTGTAGGACGGATTTTGCCAATTGTAAGCACAAGAGCATCAAGTAGTGCATGTGTTTTCTCAACTTGAACGTGGGTCCATCTCTCATGGGCTAAATAAGGTATTATCGCCATTCCGAAGCATAGCGGCGTGCTCAATCCCCAACTAGTTTACAGTCACGTCGATACCCTGGGCCCGGACGTTGGCTAGGTATATCCTTTCTTCAGCTAAAATAAGGAGGCCAAACTCTGTGAAGATCATCTCGGTCGAAGTCCTGTTGTCAAAGAATTTTCCGACGAGAGCGCCCTGGGAGCCCCATACCTGTGTTCCATCCCCACACCTTGAAAAGACATTGCCCTTCATGTCAAGGGATGCCGTCTGGAATGCCAGAATCACTGTAAGCCTTTGAAAGACATGCGATTTTTGATCACTGGATCGACATCATACTGGCAGCTATTACTTTGCAGCGCAGAGTAAGGATAACCGAGACCAAACTGGTCCGAGGGAACGTACACGATGCCAGGATGCTCCTGATTGTTTCCCCACAAACCACCGACTACACCCGTGTCGGTCCTGAAGATCTATTTGTAAGTCCCGGATGGCGCAATGAACATCATCATGGAATGAGAATAATTTCTGATGGGCTATCGTGTGTGTTTCTGATGCATGGCGCATGATGCATTGATGCGAGCTGAGCTGGGAACAACGAACTCGCGCTACGATGGAAGGACGAAGGGTCTACTAGTACTCTACGCTGCGCTGCTACGCGACCTCACGCTGTTGACTCAGCGCGGCTCTCCTCTCTCGACATAGCCACGTATCACACAGCTCGAGATCTGACTTGCATCACACTGGTACTACAATTATGATGGAATGATAGTAGATAGTCCTGTGCTTCATGACCTCGGGGGGATTAACGATAAATAAAGTATCAGTGCACTGCCACTGTACTTAAGTAGGTACAGCCGCACCGACCGTGACACTGTACTAAGCCGTTCATCACCGTCAACCCACAATGCTCGGTTCTTTCTGGTGGTGTATCATATTTCTATGTGTGCACGTGTGGATGACATTTAGAGAGCCATCCTTCGAAGCTGAAGCGTTGATGATCGGGTGTGCATGTGAGCACGCCACTGCCTGTTCCAACATTGTCTCGGTGTGACCGCAGGGTTTTATTCGACTTCCCTGGGCATGTATATATACTAACTGAATCCCGGTCGAGCCCACACGACTCAGTCATGTCAACTGGCGGCCTACCTGTCCAGCTAGACGCACTGCTATATGGTTCATTGTACTTTTCTGCTCTCATGTCGACCGCGTTTTACGGTGTCACATGCATGCAAACGTGAGTACTTGCTCAACTTTGAGTGCTATTCATTCCAAGGTGATGGCAGTGATGAAACAATGTGCACTCTTACTACTCGGACAGATTCTTCTATTATGTCCAGTAAGGACCACGTTTCTTGTGCCTTTTCGTCACCGTATCACCCTTCGCCCCAGCTATCAGAATGATCTTTTGCGCATGAAGACCTTTGTAAGTCAAGTTATGAACAAACCCATCAGGATAATGTACCATCCTGCCCAGGTAGCAGCTTTATGGTATAGGCCCGTTGCTCTGGTTCGCGACATCCCTGATGCTTTGCAATAGGGTACTCGATACAATTCATGAAGCTTTGGTTGTTGCTGGCGGTTCGTTTCTCAACATGCACAACATCGGACGTCCCGTTCACATTTTGCCTCACATAGTGTGGAAGTACATTTTCAACGGCTTGAAGAGCCCATCTTCATTTCAAATCGTCCTTCCGTGAGTCATTTATTTCAGAATCCCATTCTTCACGCCTCGACTCTCTTCGCAGCGAGCTCATCGTGAGTTCTATTCGTAACCTCCTTGGAAAGTCCACCAACAAGCCGTAGTTGCAGATACTCTTGACGGTACCCATTTATTCTTGTGCCCGGAACGAGTGCTTATATCATTCAGACCGTGGTTGCAATAAATACGCAAGGCTTTTTCGTCTATCGAATCTACTTTCGTGCGTCTCGGCCCCTGTGTCCTATTCCCATTTACTCACATCTGCTCAGTCAGCAAGAAGAACATTCTTGCGCCACTTGTATGGGTAAGGAGTCTGCACTATGAGGAATTCAGTTTCGGTTAATCCCTGTGATGTAGGTTATCCTAGCGATCGTCCAACTTGGTATGACCTTATAAACCTTGGGAGACCCAAGTCTAATAGGCTTTTCCAAACATCAGTGGCTCTTCTCAGTAGGCTGTCATTGGTCGCGTTGACATCAGCAGGTATTGATGATCACAACCTCAGTTTATTACGCAAAAGCGCTGTATGGCCCGAATGGGTTCGTTCGTTTTTTTTTTTCAGACTGCAATCTGACCATGCGTGCTTTCTGTTTACTTCCAGCATACCGGTTCTTCAATTCACTGTGCTCACTGAATATACGTTTGTGGTAGGGATATATTTTATAATCAGAACCAAAGACCTCAGCATCTGGTGAACAGGACCTACTCACCTTGAATCTCTCTGTCGCTGCTGGAGTAGATGTTCTGATCGCCATTTCCCTGACGTTCTTACTCTTGCGCAAGCGGACCGCCATTCGATTCGCAGGGTAAGTGCATAGTTCCCGACGCGGAAATGCATCTGTTCATGGATTTTGATCTGCAAGTACGGCTCACGTTTTGCAACGCCTCACCGTGTTTGCGGTGAATACGGGCATCTGGACAGCCGTCTTCGCTCTCTTGACTATCATCTTAGTGCGTGTCGCTCGTCACTGGCATGCTTGTTTGCGATCCTTCCTGATCTAAACACTGTAGCTCTATGCCTTCCCCTCATGTATGATCTTTGCCATACCCGGCATTCCACTTTGCCCGATTTACTGTAACACCCTTCTTGCCAACCTGAATGCCAGAGCATACGTTCGGGGTGAAGCGTTGACGCACAATGTCGATGGGGACTTGTTCACGGGTTCAAGTTCGCCAGCGTTCGCCAGCACCAAGACCGGCAAACAGGGTGGAGAAGCAAAGATGGTCCCTTCCGCCCCTCAGGTGGGTTTGCATAGTCCAAGCCGCTTCAACCATCACGAACTTATCAAACGACGTTGTCACGGTAGGGTATTTGGATGACTACAGAAGTGACGACGTTTCCGGACGCATGCCGGTCCACAACAGTGTTGGAGAATACGCAAGCTTGATAAGTTTTGACAATGGAGACCACTGTATTGGTTGACCCAGACCATGTCCTGTACTATATATTTATTCGTTTCCGTTTCTGTTTCTTCTGACACTGTCACGTTGCTCGCATACTAACAACCAGTTTCCGAATCAGCAAAATGTACACTGCCTGTCGCAGTCTGTCAGATCTGCCCACAGACCACAGGGGTCCATACCGTCCGACTAACAGGCACGTCACATGCCGGCATATGCCACAGAACAGGCAGGGGGGATCGAAATTTCAGGATGCGGTATACAGCACAAAACTAGAATTGCAAGACATGGTATATTATCTCCGAGATGACGAGACGGTTGGGCACGAGGCAAGTGCCATGTCACCATGCTAGCCCGACTCAGGCAGTGGCCAGGCCGGTGAAGGAGTCGTCTGCCAGCATGAGACTCAGGTCCGTTCCTGCCCACATCCACATCACCCCTTGGCAACGAAAATGGTCCTATCTAATCTCGTGCACACGTGTAATTGGTTTTCCATCCATTCCGCCAGCACAAAAAGGCACACAGGAAGCACCCGTGTAATTAGAAATTCCGGGCGAATTCAAGCCATTCGCGAGTTCAACAGCAAACGTGTGCCTTCTCAACGCGGGACTAGTATCCCCTCGGCGATGATACCATGTTTGGTCTACGAGAAATTCCGAAACCTAAGAGCGTGGCCAGATCTCCAACTAGTATGCAGCCAAGTCGGGACCCTGGGCCTGAATGTTGGCTAGGTATATCGTTTCCTCAGCTAAAATAAGGAGCCCAGACTTTGTGAAGATCATCTCGGCCGTCGTGCTGTTTATAAAGAACTTTCCGATGAGGGTGCCCTCGGAGTTCCATACGTGTGTTCCATCCCCACACCCTGCAAAAACGTTGCCGTCCGTGTCAAGTTGGATGCCGTCTGGGATGCCAGAATCACTGTAAGCAAAGACACGGCGGTTTTTGAACGACTGGGTCATTGGATCCACGTCGAATTGGTAGCTGTTGTAACGCAGAGTAAGGTTAGCTGAGAACGAACGAGTCCAAGAGAACTTGCATTGTGGCGGGATACGTCTGATTGTTTCCCAACAAACCACTGACTAGGCCCGTGTCGGTCCTGGAGGTTTATTTGTAGGTCATTTCAGCAGAGTCAGCGGAGATATCAGTGGCCTACTTACACGAATGCAGTGCTGCCGTCAGGGGTAAAGGCGATGCCATTTGGATGTATGAACTGGTCTGCGACAACTCGGACCTGACCAGTCGATGGATCGAAACGGTATACCTGAGAAGGTAACATTGGTTCGGGACGGAATTTATACATCCAGCCGTATCTACACGAGCCTGTCAGATTTGCCCGTGTCTTGGGGGCGAATAGAGAACGTACGTGGGGTCTGTGAAAAACATGATATCAGTGCCAGGCAGCACCTTGATATCGTTCAGCGAGTTGAACTGCCTGCCGTAAAAGTTGTCTAACAGGACGGTCGTATTGAATGGTGGACTGGGGTTTACGAGTACAATCGAAGGAGGCAGAAGGGCACGTCCCGACGTGACAAAAAGGAGATTTCCCTTGTAGGGACCCGTGCCTCCGTTGACCATCTGTACAGCATCAGAAAGGTTTAACTGCCAGTGAACGTGTCTGAGCGATTTCTTCCCGGAATCTGTTGTAAATCCTGCTCACGGTCTGTATTTGTATGTTGGCTCCACCCGTAGTAGTAGCAGCGAGAGCATTATCGACTTCCGTCATGTTAAGCATCGAGACGACGCTGTTATTGTACCAGCCGTTATATCCAAGAGGACCGCCATCGTTGCTGGAGAAGAAAACGACGTTGAGGTCGGGCACGTAAATCGGCGCTTCGTGAGCAAACGCAAAGCCTGGGTTCGACACGACAGCCCGGATAGTTGCATCCGGACCTGTTATATCGAGGAAGGAGGGGTCGAAGACTTGGATGAAGGGTGGGGTCGTGTTCGTGGGATTGAAGCCCACGGAAGAGTCGTTTGTACGCCATTGATCGTAGTTTGCACCCACGACGTTGTATTCGAAGGGGTTAATGTACTGAATTTATTAACACACTCCTCTCGTGAAGCTCGGTGGAGAACATACCACAGCGCCGGGTGGCAAGGTGAAATCCGTAGCGTTAGCGGCCCCTGCAGTAGTCGACGCTACCGCAATAGCAATTGTCAACACAGCAAACGCTGTTACGACCATCATTAGGTGAAAGATTGAAAAACGACTTCGCTTTTGTGCTGAAATTTCGTCGTCCCTGCTCACGAGCCCAAGTCAGGGAAAGGCTCGAACTTGAATAAGTTGAGACTCACTCACCCTCTCGAGACATCCCCACTTTTAGCTTGTGTCATAGCCAATTTTTGGTCGCCAGGATCGGGCAGCCGCTTGGAACCATGCATGCCAACCTTGAGTCGTCTGACCACCACGGGGAACGACAGATCTTTGAGAAAGCAGCGTGGCTACAATAATTTCTCACAAACGTGAACAATTGGAGTAATGATGACACCTTTGTCGTAACTTGATCTGTCTCTCGAGCACATTAACGAAGGATTGTCTCGTCCCACTGCACAGTCGCCGGATGCTTCTCAAACTGGCGTTTATATCCGATCTCCCTTTGGCTGTACGGAAGGTCTTGGGTGGAGGCTGACCGCCACCTCCAAAAGTCAGAACTCAATGATGCTATAAAAATTCAAAATTTCTTACACGGTGGTCCTTTCTTGGCTAAATCCCACCTTGGCTGAGATACATAAGCCGGGTCGGTCCAATGAGCGCTCGAGATATGTTAGGAAGGTCCAGTGAGTTTGATGGAACCTCACGTCAACTACTACGCGCAGCCGGAACCTCAGATCGGGCAGACTTGGTGATCATGACGCCTCAGACGATGCCCACATTGCGTGGCACAATCAGGCTTGCAAGTTCTGTGGCCAGAGTCTACGAGTCCGAGCGAATATGCTTCCGGGCCGGAGCTTTGACAAATTTGACCTAGCGCCCGCATGATGGTCAATACTGCGTCAAGTTCTCGAACACCAGTACGAAGATTCACCCTGTCTTTCTGGATATGCTAGATTTGACACAGGACACGCGCGCAGATAAGCTACTCCGGGCCAGGTACGAATGAATCTCAGTATCGACAGTCTGTCACTGGCAGAATGAAACAATGATAAAACAGTCTAGTTGCGAGGCACAATGATGCGTGACACTTTTCGGCGTTAATCAAGAGAGGGGTTGGTCGAAACGATGTTCCAAAAGGGAGGCCTGGCCGTTGGGTAACTGAGTGCTTGGGTTGCTTACAGCAAACGGTAGTCGTCGTAATCTAGCCATACTACGTTGTACTATGGCCCTTACTAAACCACGTACAACTGTCAAGATTATCTGATTGGTTGATCTCCCGCCGGGATAATCCGGGCCGTATCATTACATACATCATGCTCTGAGATATGCCATGGACAAGTTCAACGAAGCCACGCCGCCCCCAGCGACTCAGTGCACTGTGGCCCTTACAAGCCCAACGTAAGGGAGCATTCACTGGCACCTATACCATGACAATACTTCTCCCGTCGTCTCGCGCCCTGCCGACCCTGTGCCACCTGATTTGCTATGATTTTGGTTACATTTAAGCAGGTCTCGCAGATCAATGGCCCCCATATCCGTGCCATGGCAGTTGATACTCCAACTATTACAAGTGAGTTTCCAACAGCTCCATGAGTTCTACTGACTAGCACAACCGTTCCAGTTGCGCTCGGCGTCACTGTACTTGTGACAGTCTTAGTCGGTCTCTTTCGATTGGGGTTTCGGTTGAAGATACGAAGATTTTGGTGGGAGGATATGTGGGCAGCGGTGGCGACGGTTTGTGCGGTGGTATTTACCTCCGTTACTCTGATATATTTCCAGACCAGTCAGTCGTGCTGGGGTTTCTATGCACTTGGACATGCAGTGACTTGCCCATCTCTAGAAAGTTTAGAGACAGCTAGAACCGCTCGTTGGATTTCTTCGTGCGCATTTCCGAGCACCATATGGTGGGTTTCATCGCATTTCGTCAATAGATTGTCCGACATCTAGCTTTTATAATCGCTAGGTCCGTTCGAATGAGCCTGCTATATTCAATTGTCCGAGTCATCTCGCCTTCCACCTGCCTTCGCAATTTAACGCGTGCCATTGGAACCCTCTTCGTCATTGTCTGGGCGGTATCAATTGTTTTGCAGACATGGTGGTGTGCGAACAACCAAAAATCCGCACTTGGACGCCCGGCATGTGTCTTTTCGCATTCGATAGCAATTTTTCAAGTAACAGGCGAGTGTACCAACGCATCATTCTGCCTTTCTTTTCAGCCAGATGCTCACTTTCCGGCAGCTGATCTTGCTGGCGACGCTATTCTCGTCATTCTTTCCCTTAGACTTCTTTGGAGGGTTAAGCTTCCCCGACGACAGCGGAGGATGATCTTGTTGATATTCTCGTCAAGTGCGATTATGTCCATGATTTCGTTGCCGCGTTCTGTCGCTCAGGTAGCATCTGATGAATCCATCCGATATATACTTTCTCACTTGGAGGTGCGTTTATGGGTTATCACCGATTACTGAACTGACGCGAATTCTTCGCAGCTCGTTTCATCCTTGGTTGTATGCAACTTGCTCGTTGTTGTTACATACATATACCGGGTGTACCTGACTTCATCAAACTCGGAGTCGGAGAGTTCCTCGGAAGATGATGATTTCACCACACCGATGCCTAGAAGTACACAATTCCTTACTACTGTGGACTTGAACACTTCTGATCCGACTGCTACGGGGGCCACCAATTACTCTAGGAGTAGCGCCTCGCCTTCACTGATCCGCTCAGCAGCTTCGTGATCCTAGGGGAACTTTCCACGGCGTCCACGCTGATTGTTTTACTATTGTTCGTATCCCATCCCACTCTTGTTTCACAGTGCGTCATGTCTGAATGATAATAGCAATACCCCGAACTGATTGCTATCGCGATGGGTGCTCAAACCCTCGGGACAAACACGGTGCCAGTTATTCAATGAGCATGTCGTGTGGAACTATTGCCCTTTGTGTTCAGAAGGTTGACAGCTGAAAGGAGGGACGGGCAGAACAACTACCGAGACGCCTGTGCACGCCAGGATAACTTCAAAATTGTTCCTGCAAGGTCATGTAAAGGCCCGGGATTTCGTGGACCGTACTGTGTACGGTCGCGGTGAGCATGGACGGCCCTCCAATGGACCAAGTGGGAGAGAACTAGTTGGACTTCGATATCGCGAGACGTGCTTCTCTTCGCGGCCTGAGTCGAATGAATGATGGCCGACGAAGGTTATCATCTTCGCTTTAAGTTAGACCCGGAGCGGGTCTGGATGACCGGATCCAAGAAAGAATCCGAGAAGGGGCAACGGATGAAAATTAATTGTTTGATGCGTATTGTTTCACCTCAAACTTTGAGCTGTCGGTACGAACCGGTTTCTCATGCCAGCACACCTTGTGCAGTGGCAAAAACTGTTTGACATTGATCAGCGCTTGTTCAATTGAAAGGCCGCTACGAATCTTGTTCGTCCGCTCCATGCACTGGCTAGCAAATACTTCACGTTCGCGGTCGGTTGAACCGTGCCTACCGGCTGAAAGCGTTGTCATTTTCACCCATAGCTCCAATCAGTTTATCCCACCGGGATAATATATAAATCCCTCCCTCCATGCCTACCTACTTTACCCGACTCGCCCTCAAGCGGCCGCCAGCCTAATTCGACTGGGACATCCTTTTAACCCCTCCTTGCCAGTTCTAGCCACATGTTTAGCGGCTGTGCCGTCGAATCCCTTACAAAGGGCTTTCCGCCCATCACTGGCGTCAGGTGGTTCAATCTCTCCGTCCTCGTGATCACCCCTGCCCTCTCCCTCTATGGCTTATTTCATGTGCCAATCCTCACCACAACCGCCGTTTGGACTGCCCTTTATTATATCTTCTCTATGCTCGGTAAGCCCTAAGAAGCTCTACCGCTTACTCATGAATACTGACCTCGGCATCAAAGGTATCACTGCTGGTGAGCTCCAAGAGACTACCGAGTTGACGTCAACATAAAGACTTCTTTGACAGGTTATCATCGCCTTTGGTCGCATAGATCCTACATAGCTTCTTACCCTCTTCAAGTATTCCTCATTCTCGCTGGTGCAAGCGCGGTCCAAGGGTCTTGTTACTGGTGGGCCCGTCGCCATCGCTCTCATCATCGACACACCGACACGGACCTTGATCCGTATAATTCGGAGAGAGGCTTACTATGGACCCATATCGGCTGGGTTGTATTTGACACCGACCTTCGCCCAGGACCAGTGGATACGTCCGATCTGAAGAATGATCCGCTCGTGCAGTGGCAGCATCGTTGGTACTTTGTCATCTTGTCCATCGTTGGTTATATCCTCCCAATGTGCATCCCCGGCGTGCTCCATGGGGATTGGCGAGGTGGATTTTACTTCGTTGGGGCACTTCGCATGACCGCTTGCCATCATGTATGTCATCCCCTACACACGAATCATCGCTCTGACTTCTATCACAGAGTACCTTTTGCATCAATTCCATTGCGCACTACTTTGGAAGCACATCTTACGATGATAAACATTCTCCTCGCGACCACCTCATCTCTGCAATCCTCACGATGGGCGAAGGGTACCACAACTTTCACCATCAGTTCCCCATGGATTATCGGTAAGGAATAACATCTTCCCTTGTCTACAATTCATCCACGCCGCTCTCGGTCTTTAGAAACGCGTTTCGCTGGTGGCAGTATGACCCGACCAAGTGGTTCATTGCCATATGCCAGTTCCTTGGGTTCGCTTCCCATCTTCGGGTATTCCCTAGCAACGAGATCGAAAAGAGCGCCCTTTCAATGAAGCTCAAGGCTCTCAAGGATGTCCAAGATTCAATCGCTTGGCCTATCCCACCCGACGAGCTTCCCGTAGTGACATGGGAATCATGTATGTCCAGGTATCCCCACACTTTCGCATGCTGACTGAGGATGTCGCAGTCCAAGAAGAGTCAAAATCACGCCCATTGTTGCTGGTGTCGGGTTTCATTCATGATACATCTTTGTTCGCAGACCAACATCCGGGGGGCAAAGCCCTATTGAGTCAGAACTCTGGCAAGGACATGACGACCGCATTTTTCGGGGGAATATATTCCCATTCACACGCTGCTCATAACGTGCGTTGTTACCTCACTCAACGTTGGTATCTCTGATCGCGTTTTCGCTCTGCCATGTGTTTGTTGGATATCACAACGGTTAGCTCTTAGCGATGATGCGGGTGGGAATCCTCGCAGGAGGCGTGGAAATGCCTGCAGAACATGTCGTGCCACCGAGTCAACGGCTCGTTATCAGCGCCACAATCTCAAAGACACCCGACCTCATCCCCTCAGGCCCAATGTGACATCTCAGGAAGAACTTTTTAAAAGTAGAAATTGACTTGAATACTCGCTACATTCGTTCTATGACTGGCTAACCTCTAGCTACCATTATCAACATTGTAAGTGACCCCGACGTTGTGTGACCTAGAAAGTATCAGTAAACCCGATTGGCGGTGGTTTGCTCCAGTCTGGTGGGATGCATGACACATGTGCACGGGATTAGACAGGATCATTCGCTCTAGTGCGTAGTGAGTGTACTACTGTATATCGCCGTTTGGTTTCCAATGATAATCCTCCTCGAAAAAGGGTGTTTAATGCGATCAAAGAATAAACGAAATGAATATCTATGAAGAGTTCTAGTTAACTTACAATCAAATGAGTGCGATTACTGACACTGCTGCAGGCTGCTGTCAACGTTCTTGTTTCCCACCTTGAAAACACTCCCCCTGCATCCCCATGCCATGTACATTATTTCTGATCGTTCCATATGGCCTTGACGTGATCATATGGGTTGGTAGGTACATCTTGTATTACTTCGCATTCGACTATCGTCTCCAGGTCGCGTTTGGGGTTTGCCATGTCGATGTCGTGACGTTCACGGTCTTCACGGGTCGTTTAGGACGTTTAGCAGGTGTTCTGGACGCCTCAGGGATGTTCTTCATCACGTTGCGCATGTGTTGCTAGTCCTGATTCGTAACTGACGTCGCTTGTGGTGGCATCCCTACCATCTCCTTGTGGACCCCCAACATCGCGACCTTCCGGCTGGCTATCGTCATCACTCTTGGGCTTTGGCTCGTCTCGAGGCTTTCTGAGTGGTCCTTTTCCATCCCTTGGCCCCCATGCAGTCGTGGATGTGTTCTAATGCATTCTGCAGAGTCTTTGGCCTGTTCCCGGCGTCCTTATCTCCTTCAGAACCTCTCAACGCGTCCGTCCCGCCGCTGGTAGCTCCGGCGTCTCTGCTCAGGTAGCTGTTCCAATCCCCCTCGAGCTGGATGCTTGGGCTTCATCTGATCGTCGCGCAGGTGAGTCGGGTGGTCTTGGTGGCTCAGGTAGGTCGTATATCGCATCATTGAATCGTTCCGAATGCCGATGTTTTGTCTTCAGCTAATATCCTCGGCGCGAGTTGTCGTGATTCAGCCACGCCTGGCCCAAGCACAGATAGTGGGTCTGAGCCTAGGACTCCCAGGCTTGGCCAGGCGCTTAACATCATTGAGTGATAATAGTCGAATGGTCGGGGCAGGGGTTCTTGTCAAAATTTCACCTTCTCAGATTTGACTGTACGGCTAATTTCATCGGTCTCCTCTAGGCCGACCAAGATAAGTACGAATACAGCTGCCCCTACCTTGTATTATTTCATTGCATCAGAAGTTATTGATGCCCCAGTTATGTATGGGGTAAGGGTAGTGACATTGAGGTAACTTCCCCGCTGCTCATAGGACAATGGCGTTAGGTCGGGACACCTGTGTTTATCCGACGGACCCTCTTGACCTCTACAACATTCTCCTTGGCTGCTAGTAATGCCCCGTTTTCCCTGTATACCGCCATCAATTAGGTGATGTTCGGAACGAATAAAAGTGAGTGAAACGAGATCGGAAAAGCACAGCTGATGTAGTACAGTAGTCTTGGGTGACGACACTTTTCCGCGATCAACGCGCGCATTCACCACACGTTGATGTAAACCACCACGGCTCTGAAACCTCGCAGTGACCTCCAAAAGGCTATGTAGCATTGTTGCTAGGGTGGTGTCGTTTTGGCGGAGTCTGATTTGGTACGTGTTCCAGGAAATACAATTTTCCGTTCACACTGTACACGTCGGAACGCAAAAATCAAATAGTGTACACATGCCGGAATCCAAGAAAATTTCACGAAACTGATATCATAAGCACGTTCATATTGCATGCACGCAATAAAATGAGAATTTGCTCAACGGAGA
>JBBPRI010000165.1:0-45212 GCA_038092955.1 Boletus pseudo-olivaceus | reverse complement strand
TACTACATACCTATAGAAAAGTGTAGTGTAGTCACTGAAGAGAAAGACTACACTACTAGTGTCTGTAATAGGGTATGCTTAAGTAAGCTACTACTGTCTGAAACCCATACGATATGAGTTTCCAACAGCCTCATGCATCACAATGCACATCACACACTCTTTTAATCTCTGTCATAATATATCCTAATGTAGTACTTATTGTACACGCACAGCATGGTCTGTGTGCACTCCTGTACCATATATAAACCTGCAATGCAGACCAGGGAACCCTCAGTTTGGTTCTCCTGGAGTTTCCCCCAAAGAGCTTCAGACAGTAGAGCTGCCCTCATCTCCTCTCTTACTCCTCAGTCCCTGGAACTGGTGATAGTGACCTGATAGCATTTCGCTTTTTGGGTTGTTTCAGGAAGTTTCTACCCTAAACTATTAGAAGTAGTATAAATAGTAGGAACTCTGCCTGTATTTAACTTTAACCTTAATCTACGCAGTTCAGCGCCGATTTAAGCTTCGCTGCGAAGACACTTCGAAAGAAGCTCGCTTCTATTCCGCTCGCTTCTCTCGATCCGACTTCCCTTGTTGGGCCCATCTCCATAGGTGGGATTGCATTCCGCAATTGGACATCTCAAACTACTGTCGACCCACACTTCAGACAAGTGCCAACAGCCGAAGCTAAAGTTGCACTCTCACGTAACAGAGACCATTTCCTGCCTCCTTGCCATGAATATCGGAAGGTACGATGGGTTGACCATTAGGATCACGTGGCCAGTGGCGGAATATGAAGCGATTTTTATCCTTTGGATAATTCATGATGGTTTTCATGGAAAATAGGACAGAATGAAGATCAAGAAGGGGAAACAGGATTCAGATTTGTTGGCATCTGCAGATCTGTACCATCGTCCAAATGAGCCACTGATTGGTGGAGAAGAGGATCGCAGGGGCCATGACTCCATCTCATGTTTCTGCTTTCGCCTTCCCTTTGTCTTTATGAATGGAGTGGTCATCAGGGACACCTGTGTTTGCAGCGAGCTTGGATTTTGTCTTTTTGGTATTGTTGAACGTTATACTCACTACACTACCATATTAGGAGAGTAGTTCACACACTTTGTGTATTCACATTCAGACTCAGCTAGTCTGAGTTCTAATCAATCTTTCACTCGAATCACTGTGTTCTACAAGTAAGCTGAACCTCAGGTATGTCTCAGTAGTGTACACTCTGCCAGTACATGCTGGCTCTCAACAGGTATTGAGAAAGCCTCTTTTCATGGTGTTGACTTTTGAGTGGTGAAAGTGGTGGAAAGGAGAATGGAGAGGGACTGTGGAGATGTATGATACTAACTATACCTCATCATGACAACCGAACCTCGCTCGTCGATTATGTAAACCCACAAAGTTGCAATGCGTGACTTTTGCAGTATCGACTTTAAAATGGATGTGGTCCCCGAGGATGGGGAATACTTGGAAAGTACTCACAGACAAAGGTCTCGCGTCCGGACCGCCTCGCTACATTCAATGCCACAAACGTCCAACTTCCGAAGCTCGGCGCTGCGCCTTCGCACCTCCATCGCCAGTATGACCACGTGCGTATATTCGACAAGTCTTTGGGTGCTACTCGCAAGCTACTGATTATGGAATCTGCTCACCGTTTCGCCGTATTGTAGCTTGGATGCTGAACCCGCCGAAATCGTGTCGCCCGTCCCCCGCCGGCATCTGTTACACACTTCCGAGAGTCTGCCTTGGCTCAAGGCGGGTGCATTCTCAGATGTCGATGGGCAATCGCGCTGTATCTCACCTCTTTCTGCCGCCTCGTCCACGCCATTCGTCTTCCCTTCGAGCTCGAGCAGGCGACTGAGCTTCAGTGTACTCTTGGAACAGGAGAGACAAGCCCGTGCCACAGCTCTGCGGAGGACTCAAAATGAAGATGCAGTAGATCAGGGAGGTGTGAGACGGTGGGTTCGTTGGATGCATAAACATAGCATGGGGGCGTGGGTAGTACCATGTGCCATTGCCGCCTCCACCTACGTGAAGTGGTGCATAGGCATGGGAGGCTACTCGGGTATGTTCCCGACTCACGTACTACACCACTCCTGATATCGAGTGCCATTTAATCTTGATAATCCAGGGTATGCCACTTCGCCAATGTTCGGTGATTATGAGGCACAACGACACTGGATGGAGTTAACTATCCATCTCCCCGTTCAACAGTGGTATCGTTATGACCTGCAATATTGGGGCCTCGATTACCCTCCATTGACAGCTTATGCCTCTTGGATTTGTGGAAAAATGTCAGTCACCGAGTAACCTCTTGCGTGCAATTCATCTGAACCAGCTTGCATAAAGTGGTTCGTGGATAGAACCATCATGGTTCGCTCTGGATACTTCTCGCGGAATAGAAACTCCGGGAAATAAGTTATTCATGCGTGCAAGCGTGATTATACTCGACGCTCTCATATACGTTCCAGCACTGTATGCCTTCACGCGGACGTGGTATGCAACACGTTCATCCAGGACGCAGGTGTGAAATTTGCTTTTTTGAGATCTCTTCTCCCAATTCATCTAAACCATAGCACGCTGCACTTGTGATACTACTATTCCACCCCGCTCTTCTGCTCATCGACTTTGGTCACTTCCAATACAATTCAGTGATGCTTGGTGCGTAAATCATATCATACCTACGAATACACATTGTAATGCAATCCGTGCCATAGGATTTACGCTATTAGCCATCAACGCGTTCGCTGTCGGGTTTGACCTAGTTGGGGCAGTTTTCTTTGTGCTCAGCCTAGGTTTTAAGCAAATGTCTCTTTATTATGCCCCCGCCATTGGAGCATATTTGCTCGGGAAATGTATCTTCCTGGGATCTAGGGAGGGGTATGATCACAGTTTTCCAAACAATTGCGTGGTGCTAACATAGACCTTAGGCTCCGACTATTCACCAGACTAGCATTGATCACCACACTCTCCTTCCTTATCCTCTTCGCACCTTTCCTCCCCCCATTCTCTCCCACATCCACCCTTTGGGCCTCACTAACACGCATTTTCCCATTCTCCCGTGGTCTTTTTGAAGATAAGGTCGCCAACTTTTGGTGTTTCACGAATGTCACTGTCCTCAAATGGAAGCGTCTGTTTGATGGAAAGGAGTGGTTGCTCGTCAAAGGCTCAGCAACCCTCACAGCACTTGGGTTTTTGCCTGCTGTGGCTGGACTTATATGGGGAGGTTACAAGACCCAATCATCCCCACCCACTGGTGACCGACGGTCGCAAACACGGACCCCGACTCTACCCTTGCTCCCTTACGCGCTTCTGACGACTTCGATGTCGTTTTTCCTGTTTTCGTTTCAGGTTCATGAGAAGACCATCTTGGTGCCTCTCCTTCCCCTCACCCTCCTTCTCTCCGGAGCGACGCCCGGTGAAGATCTGTTTGCTTGGGGTGCTCTTGGAAACATTGTGGGCGTCTTCAGGTCGGGTCTGTTTGAATTTTTCTACGCGATAATTCTCACAAGTTCTCACAGTATGTGGCCATTGATAAAGAAAGATGGTCTCGGCGTGCAATATATCGCGATGCTCTCACTCTGGTGCCGACTCATAGGGTACAACCCCTTCCGGGTGCAGCTCGATTCTTTCGTCCACTTGCTCTCAACCGTGCGTGACCTTTCCGATCATCATGTCCATCTGTCCGAGGTGATTGACGAGGTACCCTCCCAGGTCGTCAACATATCGATGATCCTTTTACATCTCCTCGAGGTGGTCGTGACACCTCCCGCACGCTATCCCGACCTGTTCCCTGTTTCGAACGTTCTCGTGAGCACGCCCGTCTTTGGGCTGATATGGCTGTGGAGCATCAAACGCGGCATCCAGGTCGGCTGGGCGATCGCCGGGCTACCTGGTTCGGGAACCGACAGCAAGATCAAGCTCGCAAAAGGAAGCGCACAGGACAGCGAGAACGAGCATGTGAGTGCACATGCTCGGCGGCCCGAGGGAGGTATCCGCCGAGATGCGGGCTTGCGTGCGGTAAGCTTGGGATACCCGAGCGGGCAGAGTGTCGTCGTTGGCGGGCAAGGGTATAGAAACCCGAGGCGGAGAGCTTTGGAGGGGTTGTCTAGGCGTGCGGGGAGCACGGAGATGGGGGGATGGGGGGATGAGCGATGATATCTCTGGGTTGTATGCTGGATGGGATTCGTTAGTGAACGTCGTGTTGTACACGTCGATCCTTGTCTATTTATCTCGGTCCCACCAGCAGCAACGAACTTGGTGCACTGGTCGGCTTTGTCGGTCTCTCATTCATTCGCTGTCTTCCACGCTCTAGGTTTACGTTGCTAAGAATGCTGACCATCGTTTCTCGACACGAACCACCACTTTGATCATCAGTGTGTCGTATGTAGCTCAGGGTTTGAGATGATGCCTAGCCAGTACTTCCCCGGTATGGGCCTGCTGCCGGTGTAAGGCATCAGACAACGATTTCATCGACCTTGACCAACGACGCGTTCGTCTCGATTCCATGAAAGCTTATTTGGGATACGATACACACATTCGATTAGGGCATCTCGAACACAGACAAATCGCGATACACTCCTCACGCCAATCCCTTGCCAAAACCCCGTGTCTCTTACACACACCTACTTGCGGGACAGACAGCCCCTCAGCTGGTAGTGAAGGACGCCTAGGCCCAAAGGTATTTGGCATGTTGCTCAGGGTATCTAGCCCCTTTGACGTCAGCGTTCTCGATGACTTGATTGATCTCCAGCAGTTCCGTCTCGGTGAACACAACATCACCACCTGCAGCGTTCTCGAGTGTACGTTTGGCGTGCCTGGAGATTATTCGATCAGGATTCCTACGTGAGCGGACATGTAGGCGGGAATGTGGACGTACGATGATCCCGGAAGTGGCATGACGTGTAGGCCGAGGGAGCTGACCCAGGCAATAGAAAGTTGTGCGGGGGTGATGTTCTTCTTCTTGGCGAGCTCTGTCAACGTATTCACGATAGCAAAGTTGTGCCCGAGGTTCTGGTGTGACAGGAATTAAGAAGTGTGTAACTCGGGTGTGGATGACGTGTGAGACGAGTCCTACCTCTTCCTGGAAACGAGGCATATGACGACGCATATCTCCTTCTACGAGGTGCGTCGATTCTCATGCCTTTAGAGATGGATCGGAGTTACGCACCGGGAATATCCTCGGGTCTCTTGATCTGCCCGGTCAAGAAACCTCTTCCGAGTGGCCTATACCATCGTCAAACGATGCAGAGCTAGTCTCAACGAGGGGAACCTACGAGTAAGCCGCAACTGCCACACCCAGCTGCTTCGCGGTCGCGATAACTAGGACGGTAATGGTGAGATCAGTCTCCAGAATTCAAAACCTTCGAACCAACCATCGCGTGTCTGCGGGTCGTATGAAAACGGGCTGACCTCGATCTCGACGACACTGATCGGGTGAACCTGCGGAGGGAGCTCAATCGCGTGCATGAGGATCGTGATGTCTGCGAACCTTGTGACCGCGACGGAGGGTCTCTGCGCTGCATTCGGACATGCCAATGTGGTCCAACTTCCCCTCGCTTTTGAGCTTCGCGAGCGCAGCGATGGATACTTCCACGGGAACGTCGGGGTCGACGCGAGCGCACTGGTACAAGTCGACGCGCTTAGTTCCTCTTAATTTTTCGTTCACCAAATTAACGCTCCGAGTAAGATTCTCTGGGCTAAAGAAACACTATAGCGCCCATTTAAATCCATCACGATTGGGAATACGCACGAACCGTCCGGACGTGGTTGACCGGGCGAGTTTCCTCCCTGGGGAAGTATTGTGAGCAGTGTGTGCGATAGGCCCGCTCTCCCAACTAACTTTGATAGACAGGAATGTCCTGTCGACGTATTCGGGGTACTTCTCGAAGAACCTGGCAATCATTTCGAGATTCGTGGCAGACAGATTATGACCATAAAACTCTCCTATTCGAGGGTCACAACGACAAAGTCGAGCATGTCACCGACTTCCACTCACCTCCGTTGAGGAACATTTTAGCACCGGGGGGCAACGCGTCGACACCTGCTTTGATTGCTTCAAAGCATTGCTCGTCAGGAACAGGGTCCGGAGTCCATCTACAGGAGGCTCTAATCAGACAGGCGAGCCACAAGCGATAGTCCTTGATACTTGCGTCATCATCATGAGACCATGCTATCGCAGACACGGTGAGATTGCCGTGAAGTTGGATGGAATGGTGTGAACTCACAGCGACTTTCCCGACGACGACATTGGACGCCGTTCCTCCGAGGTTGGTTGTAACGCGAGTCATTGGGCTATCTTGTTTCGAATGAAAGGTCATGGGGCGGGCTTTTATGGCTGACCTAGCCTACGAGCACGTACTCACCTCGGCTATGTGATGCACGTCCTCGGCAAGATGATCAGCAATATTGGTCATAGTTACTCACCGCACGACAGTTGAATGGGCGTGATCAATTACCAAGTTACTTGACGCGGGGCTAAGACGATTGTATTACCGATGAGACTTGCCGGTGATGACGCGGACACCCGACTTTGTGCCAGACAGCCGTTCGATTGCGAGTTCAAACGCCCAAACTTCCAAAGGCCCTTGAATCAGCTTGTGTTTGTCACCGCTTGTGCCAAACCCACGGGGGGGAGACCAAACCCGAATCTGCCCACGGCAGGTCATACGGTCATCGACATCCATTCTCAGTACAACCATCTGAGGTGCCGCTTTGGCGCTTTTGCGGTTCTCAGCCATGCATAGAAGTCGATAATCATCTTCAACATTACTTGGATTTGGACACTCTAGCTTTCACCAACTGATGTAGTCTTCGCTGCTCCGCGGAATCGCTTGGAGCTGTGCAGTGTTTCCACGCTTTTGCTCACCATGCGGAGGTGACAGAGGATCAGAGGATGAACAGTACCGAAGAACGGAGGGTCTTGTGCTGTCACCACTGACTCACCTACAAGATACCGTTTGACGGTGACGGTCATGTATCGGTAGCAATTTTTTAGGTAGCCCATTGAAGCTGTGGCTGATCTCGTCGTAACTCTTACGTAAATACTGTATTGGCGTTTCAGACCAGGACTTTCGGTCCACCGTGAGTCTTGCAGTCTGAGCCAGTGAAGGAACCTACGAAGCTGAATCTGTTGGACATTGCAGCATCGTCGTACGTGTATCTGATTCACTCTACTTGTGAGTAAACCGAGCGGTATAACAGTACTTATCTTGTAGCCTCATTTATCACGTGACACGTCACCGACAGCGATTAGACGATTTTCTTCTTTTCCTCAGTCCATTGTAGCTCAACGACTGAGGTACGCAATTCTGCCCTTGTCACTACAATATGCTGATAGTCAACTACAGTATGTCTAGGTTCTTACAGGCTGAACGTACGGCCAGGCGAAGGCCAGGCGAAGGCCAGTCCCGCAGAAGGCACCATAGAGATGGGAAATTTTGAGAACGCTCCTGAACTCCGTGGGACAGAAAATTATTATGAATGGAGTCTCAGGGGGTGTCACCAACCACGTCAGTCGGGGAACGAATCCGTTCAATTACGTCGACTATGCGTCAGTCATGCCACTGGCAGTTATTCCTGGGCGGCCCCACCACGGCAGAGCGGGAGCTCATTCGTGCCTGGATCAAGGAGGATGGGGTAGCAAAGTGCATTATTTTCCGAAAAATCAGCTCGACTGTTCTGGCCCTTATACCAGTCGGACGACGTTTCCATCACCGCGAGAGAAGTGTGGACAACTTTGTCCAATCATTATGACCGTTCCGACGTCTCCCTTCGGTTTTCGATTAGAGCTCAAATTGCGGGCTTCCAGATGAAAAGCGCAGTAGATGCGGAGAAATACGTCGCCGCTCACCCTGGCCAATGAACGGCTTGCGCGCATGGGAGCAAGGCCTGCAGAGACTGAAGCGGTTTACTCGCTAGTTCGTGGACTTCCAAAGAAAGGTCTTTGGCCGATGATCAGAAAAAACATACAGACAGAGACGGAAAGGAGCTAGAGTCTAGTCGTTCGGTCCAGCGAACTGCTCAGATCACCGGATCTTCCATTGTTTCCCATGCAACCTCCCCTCTCACACCGACGGCTCCACTCTTCGCTTCAGGGTCCAACCTACATCCGACCGCACCGAATCCATTTAACCTGGGTGGGAATAACGCTTTTCTCACATTGACGCTACTGACATCCAACGGCAGGTATCTAATGTTCACCAGCTTTGGCAAACCGACGCACCGTCACACACGCCCAGCCTCCAATTCCAAGTCTTGTATGCCATTGCTAGATCATAGCTCTTCCCTTTGCCCGCAAAGCGAATCGTACTTCGAGCCAATCAACAACCTTCCTCAGGGGTTGCTTTCACGCATATTCGAGCTCGGTACTCCAAACTGCAGGCGTGAAGTCCGAGTCCTAGATTTCGCATGGGTTCGAACGTTTCGATCTTGGGGCTCTGAATGACACCGAAGACGGAGGTATCGATGCATCAAACACGGTGACAGAGGAAGCAACTCAGGCAAACGGTGAAACAGACCCAATATCCTCAGATACTCGCCCATTGCCCCCGTGTCAGATTGTCGTCTCACATGTTTGCCGCTACTGGCGTGATGTGGCCCATCGCGACTTCGTCTCTCTGGACGATCATTGCCGTTTCTCCGAGATAGTTCAGTTTTCTTGTGCACTTCAAATTTCTGCCCGTATGTACCTCGCAAGGGAAGATCTTATATAGCATCTAGCACCAAACAGTAGATAGATGATGATCAGTGACAGGGTACACACGGCGACCCAAAAATCCGCGATAGAAAGCAAGGCTGGAGTTCACATCCTTGTCTTAAGGCTACGACTGTAACTGTCATGCTCTGGCGAATTCGACACTACTAGGCGCCCCCCCCCGGCAACAGACGCGTCCTCGATGTCCGTGTCCGTATTGATCTAGTTTGGATCTAGCACGCCGATCTGCCATCCGTACTTTCCTTCGAAATTAAGCACCGCCCCGAACAGAGTGAGCGGTCGGCGAAAAAGCGTCTCGCGGTCTGCTTCTTGGCCGCCTAGGAAGGGGACGTTGAAGGTGACATTAATCACGTCTTCCAGTGAGTCCTCGTGGTCGTTGGAAGGTGACGTTGAGGGTGAGACGCTAATCACGTCTCAGTGAATCCTCATGGTCGTTCTCCCGATCCTCGTACGCCCCGGACCGTTTCCCACCACTCACGAAAGACCTTGATCTCGTGTAAATGTGCTGTCCGCGCCTGGCGTTGGCAACTGGGGTTGGATTACAACACCCCCTCCCCCCCGTGAACCCCGACAGCACACGCTTGCAGCCAGGAATGCGGCGTAGTTGCCCGACTGACTCATTTGGGCTTCGGATCCAGGATTATTCAACTCATAGTTACACAGCATATCTTGGCGCTAGTTGATATGGAATAGGCTGCGCTGGTTCGGCTCGCAGTTGCTGGGCCTTCGCAGCACCAACCCTGCACTCCACTCTTCGCTGGCGGGCCTGCCGCGGATTGGTAATGAGCATCTGTTGACTCAGCAGACTACATCGCAGGGTCGAATCACCAATGATCACGATGGTGTTGCGTTACCCTTAGGCTTCCCTTCCACCGGTGAGCCGTAAGCCCTTTGTGGATTACTGATTCAACTTGCTTGCTGACTGAGATTTACCGGTGCAATCGGGGTAGCTCTTAGTCAATGCGTATATAAGAGGTCTCGTCTTGGACCACTGTGACCCTCACCATCCGATTGTTCAACGTTTCTTCGATAACTTCAATATTCACACAGTAAAATGACTCTTACCGGTACTCTCTGGGGCATCGATCGCCAGCGTCAGTCCAAAGTCGTACGTTTATAACTGACCTGCGTCTTCAGATCGAAGCTAACTTTTACTGTTTTGCTACAGATCCTCAGTGTTGCAGCCGTTAGTGGGTTTGAGCTGGAACAACCTCAGTGGACATTCTCGGACAGACCTCCTGAATTTATGGCCAAGTTTCCCTATGGAAAGATCCCCGCCTTCGAGGGAACGGATGGATTCAAGCTGATGGAAGGTACTACGATTGCCCGCTATTGTGAGTGACCCAGGATTTGTTTAATCGGCGGTTATCATTGACTCACCTACTCTAGTGAGCAGCATTGGGACCAAAGTTCACTTGTTAGGCTCAAATGCGCAAGAAGCCGCGACCGTCGATCAATGGGTGCACTTCATTGAACATGAAATCGGCATACCAACCCAGAACATCACGGGCACGATCTACGGCTTCTATGGAACTTTCAATCTCGAGGTAAGGACTAAAATCATCGTTGATACCGGTCAGATATCTGAAGCACTCGCTATAGGCTGTCGATAGAAATGCTGAGCGCCTTGTTCGTGCCCTCGCCTACCTCGAATCGTGTCTTGCGGCGCGTCCCTCTGGTTACGTGGCCTTGGACACGCTGACCCTCGCCGACTTTGTTCTGGTTGGCATTATTTATGCTGCCGCGCGCGTTGCGCTCGGGTCTGCTGAGCGCGCACAATACCCGCACATTTTTGCTCATTATGCAAAGGTGACCGCAGACGAGAGGGTGAAACATTACTGGGGAACGGAGGAATTTGTGGATGTCCGAATCACTGAACCTACTCCAGTTAGGTTATGATGTACAGGAACGATGATACGATTCCGTTGTATAGATGAATATACATCTGTACTCACTTCAATTCAAGATATTCACTTGACCTTATTCTTCTGTGCACGCTTACGGCGAGGGATTCCTGAACGTTGCGATCACTGAGAGGTGAAAAATACTAGCATGAAGCTGTGCAAAATAGCCCCTGACAGACGAAACGTGACGAAACGCGTGACACCACGCGCCAGTCGTGTCACACGACTCCTTTTCCTCGTCTCACTTGTCTGCTATATCTTTCCACGATTCTGATACCTGCATCCGTACTCCTGAAACGTGTACACGACAAGATATCATCTTCATTGAAGTTATCGAGCCATGTCGGGCCTCAACAAGCTTGCTATCAGGGGGATACGGTCCTTTGACGACAAACAAGTCTCCGTCATCGAGTTCTTCTCGCCCGTCACCGTCATTGTAGGACACAACGGGAGTGGTAAGACGACTGTCATCGAGTGTCTCAAGTATGCCACGACGGGAGATCAGCCACCCAATACACGTGGTGGCGCTTTCGTGCACGATCCGAAGATGGCGAACGAGAAAGAGGTGAAGGCGCAGGTGAAGTTGCGGTTTCATGCTGCAAACGGACAACGGATGCTCGTCGTGAGGAATTTGTCGGTGACAGCGAAGAAGACGGGGTTGACGATGAAGACGCTGGAGAGTATCCTCGGCTTGGCGGATAGTAATGCCGAGAAGGGGGGCAAAGTGAGTGATGATTTTTATGGTTTGATGGGGCACGCAGGCTGAGCAGACGATGGTCAGAGAGGGGTGATCTCGACAAAGTGCGCCGAGATGGACGCCGAGATTCCGCATTTGCTTGGCGTCTCCAAGTCGGTGCTCGAGAACGTTATTTTCTGTCATCAGGAAGATTCGTGGTGGCCGCTCGCTGAACCCTCTGCCTTGAAGAAGAAATTCGACGACATTTTCGAGGCGACGAGGTATGTTCAGTCCATCCATACCCTCCCTTTCGATTCTCTCTCTCATATTGTATAAACAACGTTTTGCAGGTACACTAAGGCGCTCGACTCTATCAAAACGCTTCGCAAAGATCGCGTCGCGGATCTCAAGGCGGACAAAGAACGTCTCGATTCCCTCTCAAAGGAAAAAGCACATGCAGACAAACTCCGGGCGCGTATAGTCGAACTCAATAATACCGTCACTTCTAAACAGCTTCAATACGAGGAATGCAAAGGACAATACGAAGAACTCGTCAAGAACAATGCGCGCTTCTACGAGTCCGCAACCAAGTTCCGAGAGCTGTATGTCAAAGTAGAGAACATGCAACAGAAGAAGGAACATTACCAACAAGAGCTCTCGGAAGCTCGGGAAACCGTTCAGGAGATCGAAGGTATGGGTATTGCAATGCTGGTTCACAAGTGGAACGACAACTGAAATGCCGCTTTGGATAGGTTCCGACGAGGAGTTACAGTCTCGTTTGCGAAATTTTGACGAGAACATTACCCGCCAGAAGCAAAATCGAAGACGGCACGAATCGGAACGACAAGATCTCGAAGACGAACTTGCAAAAGCTCGCCGCACGCACGTGGAGCTCGTCAACGAACACGGAGAGTTGGCTGCAGAGGCCAAGGCACGAATCCATCTGTCGCACGGTGATGTCTTCCCTGACAATTATGCATTATATTACAGGCACATGACCGTCGCTTGATCGAACGCGAAGACCTCATTCGAGAGATCAGCGACAGGTATAACATCAAGGGATACAGCCATAGTCCCCTCGAGCGCGAAAAGGTCAACGAGTTCATCTATCGACTGGCTGATCTTCAGCGCAAGCAACGTTCCGAGTACGAGAAGCTCCAGAGCGAGATCCGCGCCAAGAACGACGAGTTCAATCGCAAATCGAGGCAGCTTCACACGGAGTTGGAAAGCTTGAAGATGCAGCGGGCTAACACTCGGGAGCAGATTGTCGGTCCCCTTCTTACCCCTACCGCTTGCGGCCGCTGACCTAGCTTTCGTCCTCATGTGATAGAGAGAGAAACAAGGAGCGATATCGAACGCGGAGATGGCGGTCGAGACGATGCAAGGGTTGGCTTCGGAGTTACGGACCTTATCTGGGGACATTGAAGAGAAGAAGCTGCGGCTTGAAAAGGTCAAGAAGGACATCAAAGAAGCAAACTTTGAGGAGCGTTTGAGCGATCGAGCTTCCAATGCGAGAGCAATGGATGACAGGCGGGACAATCTGAACGCAGAGCTCAGGGGACTGAGTTTGCAGGCGGATGCGAGGGCAAGGCTGGATTTGAAACGGTCAGAAGTGAGGAGCAGGACGCTCGAAGTCAAGAACACGTGCGTAAGCTTTCTAGGGGGAGTTGGACGATTTGAACTGGGGATGAGGGATGTTTTTACAGGCTTGAGATGTGTAATCCCAAGTTCAGGAAGCTGGTCGGCAAGGATGCACGCGCGGAGAATATGGAACGCGAGACTGATCGCATTTCAAGGTCCGTGCTGGCGCGTCACTCATTTTGTGTGCCTTTTTGTTGCTGATTGTGGGTCGGCACAGAGATAAAGAACACGAGCTTGCAGAAGCGGAGAGTGAGTTGGCAACTGCCAACAAGGCGCTGCAGACAGCCGAGACGACGCTCTCTCAAGCGAAATCGCAACTCAAGACCAAGCGAGATGAACTCAAGCGTGTGTTCCTATCTTCCTCCTGACGTGCCCTCCTCGTTTACATGGCATTCACCACGTAGAGCTTGAGAAGGTCTTAAAGGAAGGTATTGTGGGGGGTGTTCCCCTGAACGAGGCGCTGGAAGAAGCACGAAAAAATGTTGCAGACCTCACCAGGTATGCACTCAAACGGACATTTCTGTCTTTCTTCGGACTGACCCTTGTATACGCACTGCCAAATAGCGAAACGAGCGGTAAGGCCGGCATGGTAGAAGTGTACCAGACATTCCTCAAAGTCGGCAAGGTGAAGAAAACCTGCCAAGCTTGCAATCGGCACATGGATGACAGAGAACTTGCCGTGTTCGAGAAATACGTAAGTGGTGGTGTTTGTGAGGTTTATTGACGTCGGAACCTGATCTCTTTTTACATGTGTAGCTCAAGGAGCAAATCAGGAAGAACTCCCCCGAAGTTATAGAAAATGAGTCCAACCAACTCGAGGAGTGGCAAGACGAGTTGTCCCGACTGGAGAATTTCTTGCCATACCAGGCGTCGAGGGACCGGGTGAAGGACGCTGAAATCCCGGCGCTGGAAAAGCAGATCAAGACTACGGAGGCCGAGATCCCCTTTGCGAGCGAGCAATCAGAACGGGTGCGTGAATATTGACTTCACTCACTGAGTAAACTTCGCGAAGCTCAATGGGTGCAACCCTCGCTTGTCAGGCTGCACAAAATGTCAACAATATCAAGAAGGACATACGGGATATCGCCACGCTGAAACAACATGCCGCGGCTATCACAAAGAACCAGTCTGAAATTGGACGTCTTAAGACCGAAATTACAAATTTGGAAGAGGAACTTAGTTCAACCGGCAGTGCCAGGACCGCAGACGACGTCCAGACCGAGCTGGATGCGCTGTCAAATGAGATGTAGGCACATCCCGTCGGGACCTGCCCGTGATCATTGACGCCGAACCCTCCCTAATAGTCGTGTGAACGAGCGAGAACGACAGATGATCATGACCGAGCGCGATCGTCAGAACTCGTCGCTGCGGACGTATGAAGGCGACCTTCATGCTATGGAGAAGAAAGAGAACACGCTTTCGAATCAGATCCGGGACAAAGACGCCATGGAGGCGCGGATCGTTGTCATGACGAACGAGATTAGTGCGCTCAGCGCCAGATTAAAGGTTTCATCTACCTGTCCATATGAATTTGTCACGTGCTGAATTCCGCGATTTCCTAGGAACTGGACGGGAAGCTCTCCGAGGCGCAAGCTCCCATTGAGCGTTTGGAACAGGGACATCAACTGGCCCAGGTCGAGTTGAATGTGAGGATGGGCGAGGCACAAAGGTCTATGCAGGAGATGAACATGAGTGTTGATAAGCTCGACAACACCAACAAGGTTGTCGATCGGTGAGCCTCTTATCGTTCTCGACCTCTTTGCTAGCTCAAGGGTCATTCCCGCGGCGATCTAGCTACGCCCGGGAAAAACGCGCAGAGTTGTTGGTGGAGTGCGCTGCGAAGATTGGACACTACGAAGGGGAAATTACGGAACTTGGAATCACGATAGAGAACGTGCGTGAGACGGTCGCCAAGATCGACCGGGAGATTAACGAGAGTGGGAGTTTGATTTCGAGGTTGCGGGACAACATTCGGATGAGGAGGCTGGTGAAGGATATTGAGGCTACACAAGCTGAGATCGACTCGTACGACATGGAGGCGGCCGCGAAGGCGAAGCGGAACTTTGAGGACCGTTATCAGGTTGAGAAGCAACGCGAGACGGAGATGCAGAGCAAGGTGGGTTTGACGTCTTCTTCTTTTCATGACGCGAGGGTCACGTTCATATTGTCCACCTGACGATCGGAACTTTTTTTATAGTACGCTCACATTGGTGGCGAAATAAGCTCCCACAGTGAGACATTGAGGCAAGTGGAGAGGGACCTGCGGGAATACAAGGATATCAACAAGCGATATGCTGATCAGCTGGTCAAAGTCAAGGTAAGGTCGGATGGTGATTGTGATGGATGCGGGGCTAAGCAAGGATGTGAATAGATGTCGGACATGGCGAACGGTGATTTGGAAAAGTATGCGAAGGCGTTGGACAAGTGAGTTGGTCTGGGTTGAATGATAGGTTTCGGGTCAAGTGCTGACATCTGCCAGCGCGATCATGAAGTACCACAGTCTGAAGATGGAGGAAGTGAACGATACGATGCGACACCTTTGGAACAAGACGTACCAGGGAACAGGTGTGTGTGCCAAGACGAAGGAACCTCCGATTAGGTCGCTAATAGGATTGGCTAGACATTGATGGGATTAAGATACGGTCCGATGTGGAAGGCGGAGCTTCAAAACGGTCGTATAACTATCGGGTGGGCTTCTTTCAGAGAAGACGTGCACTGAGTCAGTTGCTGAGCTTCGTGCTAGGTTGTTATGACGAAGGACCAGGTTGAGATGGATATGCGGGGACGGTGTTCGGCTGGACAAAAGATGCTTGCTTCGATTATCATCCGGCTCGCGCTATCCGACTCGTTCGGGCAAAATTGCGGGATATTGGCGTTGGATGAGCCGACGAATGCGTTGGACGTTGAGAACATCGATGCGTTGGCGGAGAGTCTGGTTGAGTAAGTGCGGCATTCGAGATTGAGAGGGTGACTAAGCGGATCAAGTACACAGTATCATCAACGAGCGCAAGAACCGGTCGAATTTCCAACTGATCATCATCACACACGACGAGAATTTCCTACGGAAGCTGGGTCAAAGCGATGTGATGGAATATTATTGGTAAGGCGATGTTTCATTTTATTTCATTCCATTTTTATTTTATTTTTTTATTCGATGGTTTGCAGGCGTGTCTCGCGGGATTCGAGACAAAAGTCGGTCATCGAGCGGCAGAGATTCCGGTAGATTGGCATGATTTTTTGTATTCACTAAAAAATTGCATGTCGATTTTTGACTTTTTGAGGTTTGGCTTAGCTTCTCTCCGTTCGGCATACCGGCATACCGGCATGGTCAATTATTCGGTCAGGTGGTCCACCGCGATGACGTGACCCGAGCTGAGATCTCAGCGTTCATCTTCAGAATCAGAATGTCCAAACACGGTCAATTCTTCGGTGAACCTTAAGGCAGGCGCATGTCCATCTTTGGAGCCGAATTACGGCAAGTTTATCTTGTCGTATGTAGTCCCAGTTAATATCGCCCAGCTGGCCTCCTCACTCTCCTTCAATCCTCCCCCGACCCGATGGCCCAGCCTCCGCCGTCAAGACTCACCCCCAGCGGCCTTCTCTCTCTCCCGGTCAGTGTCCACCGCTCGCTGTCATACAGCTCATCTGACCCTGCCCCAGTATCGCCTCTGCAATCCACCCCCTTCCGTAGGCAAGGTCCGCTCGTGTGGCTTCACCCCCGTCCTCGATGTCCGCCTCGAAGACGTACTCGCACGACGGCACCTCCCTCCAATCGGCCTCAAGGACCTTGAGGAATATCTTCTCTACGTCGAGCACACCCCCGAGAACCTTTACTTCATCCTCTGGCTCAAGGATTACACCACCCGTTATCACGCCTGGGTTCAACGCGAAAAAGCGTCCCTCGTCACCAAAAAGAACAAGATGACGTCCAAAACGCAACGACAAAAGTTTTCCGTCCCACCCACGCCCGACCCTGCCCTCGCCATGTTTTATCTTCGCGCGAAACAGACGTTTTTCACGCCCAATGGCGAGTATGAACTAAATATTCCCTCCGATGTCCTCGCACCGTTTCATTCTACTCCACATACCCATGCATTGCATACCCATCCACAGGATCACAACCGCTCTTCTCTCTGGCACTCGCAGAGCATTCATCCTGACCCCGCCGTGTTCACCGAAGTAGCGATCGAGGCACGGAATATGCTCAACGAGTCCCTCAACCGTTTTGTCCGTGCTGCGTACACCAACGTGGGGTCAGGGAGAGCGGTTTGTGGAATCGTTGCTGGTTGTTTCTTCACACTTGTTGCTGGCGTGCTTCCCCTGGTGTTGACGACCGGGCGCTGGAATATTGGTCCGCACGGACGTTTGATTCGTTTGGTTGCCCTACCTGGCCTCTGGTTAGGTTTGACGATCTTGGTCGCCAGTCTGCAAGGTGTGAGTAAAATGTATGTTGTTCGTAGCGGTGCGACGAGGAACTGAGCATCGTCATCAGATTTGCCTGATGGTGTATATTTTTGGCGACCTTCGGCAGCTTCGCAAGTTTGAACTCACTCGACCGACGATATCGCGCCCGATTCCGACGCCCATCTCACCTCCCACGCCTTTCGGACGCCCATCCCTCTTTATACCATCTCGTAGCCCGCCGCCTCTGCCAGAGAAAACCGCTGGAGGGGCGTCATCCCTTGATTCCCCAGTCTCTTTCGTTGCACCTGCACACTCATCTGTGCAATTCTCCGACGCGAGCCTGCCTAGAACATCCTGCGAATCCTGCGAATCGGGGGTGGGTTCGTCGGTAGGATGCGATGAGATCGATGTCTCGCCTGCGTTTTTCGACGACGTTCCTGCCCCCGAGGGTCCTGCGACGGCGTCGTGTCTGCACCGACCTGAATACCGCCTATTGCCACCCTCTGTCGCGTATTTGGAGCCTGCGCATGTGCGACCAGAGGGCCGGCCTGTGTGGGTGTCAGTTTCGGGGTCCGTCACTGGTGGCCCTGTCGTGGTGGATCCGAGTCAGAGCACGCGGAGCCTTCGGAGTAGTCCGAAAGGTCCATACGAGTACGGCCCGACGGCCGGTTTCATCCCAAACAGCTACGGCAGCAACAGCAGTAGTAACCTGAGCGATATCTCGAGGTCGTTGCGCAATCAAAGGAGTGCGCATTACTTTGACTTTGACTTGTTGCCGGCGAACAAAGTCGGTCAGCGTCTTCACAATACAAGTGGGGGTGACGGTGCGTCGTCCTTGGTAGTTGGGGGCACGAACTCGAACGTGTTACCGTTGTCCTCGGTTGTTGTGGATCCATCGAGTCCGCACTCGTCTGGACCGACGCCATCGCTATCCACCTCGCTCACCGGGGTCGGCCCCTTTCTCGGACGTGCACAATATAAATGTAACCAGCACACGTCACCGGCGTCTCTATCCTCATCCCCCGACAAGGGTACATCCACCACCACATCCACCCTGTCGCCAACGAGCGATCCACCAAAACGGTTCTGGTTTACATCCTTGATACCCTCGTTTACGGCAGGTGTACCTGCGTTTGCGACGCCGTTCACGCAGGTACAGTCACAGGTGGTGAAACGTGCACAATGGGAGGTAGTGGTGCGGGCTGGGCTTGCGGCGGCGGTGATTGCGGGTGTCTTGATGGGTATTGTAATGGGCGTGGTGCCTTGACGCGCCTGTGCATGACTCTGACGTGTCAGGTCCTGCATTTTCCGCACTGTCCTTGATTGTATCATCCCGACTGGTCGAGACGTCGGTGTCTTTTAGGGTCGATATGGTGGGCGGCGTTGTTGTATTGCTCTCTCTGTGTTTTTTTTTCTGCATGTCGCTGTCATTCGTTTTGTATTTCTCGCATCTCGTCGGGCACGGGCCTTCCTTGTGCGTGCGCGACGAGGGCGTTTTCCCTCGTTTGGTCGTTCAGAATCTGTTACTTAGAGCACTTACTTGTACTCGTTTCCTACGTAAACCGTCGGGCCCTCCATCCCAACTTCCGCGCCACCTCCTCACGCTGTCATCCCCCCCCCCTAGTACGCCCGGGCGCCCCTGCCCGGCGCCCGCCCCCGTTTATTTTATCGGTAGCTGCGCCGCGGCGAACCCCCGACTCTTGTAATGGACCTTTCAATGGTACCAAGTCGGAAGAAGCTCGCGTAATAGTACTGCATGTAGCAGCGGGGCAAGAACTCATGTGTTGTCGTGATTGATGACAGATGGGCGGATGACACTACCTGATGGATATAAATGATACGTTGCAACAGTTCATTCCGACATGTAGTACACAGTGGAATCGAAAATCGTAGCGGGCGCTCACCCCGGCTAGGCGGGATAGAGACGGCAAGGTGAGACGGCAGCCCTTTGAACAGTGTCCGCATCGCGACGGTAAAGTCAGTGAAGAAGCTCATGATGGCAGGCACAATCGGCTGTGACTGACTCGGGCACAAGTACGGCGCGATCGCGGTCCGGGGGATCACACAGCGACGACTCAACTTTACATTTCATTCAGACTCGTGACAGATCTACCGAATATGTCGCGTTTTTTTGAGACACTACATATGTACATATATCTTCGAGTCCTCCAGCGATTAGTATGACAGCTCGGAACGTTCTCCACGGAACCCTATTATGTACCGCCTATCGAAAGTAAAGGTCTAGATGCGCTTATCCGATACTCCCCTTCAATCACCACAGCGTCAGTTTGTCATCAACCCAAAATTCGAGACGGAGCGCCGCCGAGGAAAACGGCGAACGATGATAGGATCTTCATACTGATAAGAAAAAAGTGATATGAGTGACTCAATTGCCAGATAGGCCCCCCCCCCCCTTGCGACTTACCACCCAGAACGGCACCTCCGATATCACCACCTCTACGCCTCTCTCTGCGCATTCCGTCTTCAACACCGCAAACTCATGTAAACCTTCTGAATTCTTATCGCATGTGACGACACGCAATTTGGGTAGGACCTTGATAGCATCAAGGATGGGGCGCAGCGTATTCCGGAAAGTGTGTATCGGATTTCGAAAGGACAGATGCTCGATCGAGGGTGGGAGTTCTCCCGCGAGCGGGACAATAACGGGGATGTTGTAGATGACAAATTCCTCGAGACTTGTGCATTGGCGTAGGAGTGCTGCCGAGTCGAGGTTGTAATGGAGCAAGCGAAGTGAACGGAGATGTGGGGCATGCACTCCCAGAGTTCCCCTCGCAACGGTACCCGGCGCTTCGCGTAGATCCAGGATACGAAGGGACGAGGCAGAGGAGCCAAGGAGCCAGGCGAGAACTGCTGGTTGAGGAATACGTGACAGCGCGAGGTCGTACAATGAGACGTGTGCCGGGGGCCGCTGCACTATGTCGTTATGACCCTCATTTCCCTTCGACTGGCGCAAGACCAGCGTCTCTGCTGTGTGACGCCACGGCCAAGCAGCAATCTCCGTGCCGATCTTCAAGAACCGAATGCGCGGCCATATGCCGAGTAACTGAAATAGCACCGGCGATTGTACGCCACAGTACTGGAGATTGAGCGCTCGGATGCCTTGTCCTGAATCTTTCAATTTGGCGAGTACGAACTGGTCGAATTCGTGTAAACCGTACGTGCTCAACGAGAGCTCGTACAGTCTAGGACAGGCCTGCAGTAGTCGTGCAAAGCTTTCCGGCTGGCAGCTTTCGTTCAACGACCGCCCGACAGATATGTCGAGGGATCGGACGGCGTGGCCCATGGGTTTCCGGCGGACTGCAGATGCTATGAGCGCAGCATGGAACGATGGGATCGTGTGCGATCGCAATCTCGTGGTCTTGTGGAAGAGTAGCGATTGCGCTGGCACGGACCACGACGTGCATACGAGCGAGCAACTGGCGAGGAAGGCGTAATGGGGGGATCCGACAGGCGTGTAGTAGGCATGCTCGAGGATAACGAAGACGATTTCTGGAGGAAGACGTGACATACGTAGTACCAAATTTTGAAGATGCGCTCTGAGTCGCCAGCGATGTTCTATGTCGATATATCACTATGTCAGTTCAACGTTAGTCAGTGGTAGTCCAGGAGAAGATAGTAGCCCGCTGGGGCGACTTGGGCAAGTTCTCACGAACCCACAGTCCGTCGTTTCCTTTTGTCCGTTCTCGAGCTTCATAGCAGTCGTCAGGTAGCCTGGATTGGCAGCTGGGCGTTAAGCAGCAGCCTGAATGTCCTATGTCCCGGCCCGTCTTGGACCCCCGGCCTTTCTAAAGATGTTGGGGGCCTGACACCTCCCAAGCTCCGACATGAAGAACTCGCGAAGATGGGTTGACCAAATCATGTCCGCGTTCAGCGAAATTCTGATGGTCTCCGCATCTACTTTCAATTGTAAGTTTGGTAACGCATCCGTTTATTCATCGACTCATCCCTCATCGTTGCTGTGCCGACCTCGGCCATTTCTCACAACATTTTAGGAAGCTATGAAAAGGTGCAACAGCTCTGTTCGGTCGCCTCGGCCTGTATAAATCCACCCAGCGAGCCAGCGCTCGCCCCAGAATTCTTCGAGTCGTTCACTTTTGACATGATGGCTCCTCCGGAAGGGCCCGTTAGCGTCGGCGCCTTGGTCGATGCCGTCCTGTTAGGCTGTGTTTTTGTGCAGTCGTGTGTGTACTACAAAAACTCCAGACGCGGCAAGGCCTGGTTGTCGAAGGTCCTGGTGAGTCGTCTGCGTTCTCAGGAAAGGGACCGACTGCTGGGGCGCAAAGAGCTGACGGGGAAGTTCATCAGGTATCACTGATTCTGTCAGTAAACATCCGTTTCGATTCTTGAGTGATTAGTCCCTGAGTACACCATACCAGGTTGTTTTCACTCTCCCACCTCGGTTGTGTGGCTACTTGGGTTTGGGCAAGTGCGCAAGTAAACACCGGGGACGCATCCGTGCCCGGTTACGCCACCATCCTTTTAGGTGTTGCTAGTGTCCTCGGTGCTACGATATCGTTTCTCGAGCGAGTGAGTCGTTGTCATCCTCCTCGCCTATCCTCTCTCGTGTTGACCGAAAATATGTCAGTGTTTCTTTTCCCACCGTATCCTAAAAGCGTCCAACAACCACCTGTTGGCATTTGTATTCTTCATTCTTTGTATCTTTTCTTTCACGGCTGCCTTGGGGGCAGCGAGTATTTTCTTTGTAAACGCGACTGCCGATTTGACGAGTCAGCTCAGCAATAGTTGGATATTCCCTCTCGTGATCATCTCTGGGCTAGTCTGCGATCTTGCGATCAGCGTCGCGACCGCGTTTTATCTTAGATCTCAGACACCGACAGAAGTAGCAGAGTGCGCGGTTCTCCTCTTGTGACGTGCATGGATTGATTGTCTGTCTGCGCAGTGCCTCGGGACGTCTCGCCTGGCTCCTCCTCCTAGTAGCCGGTCAGTCTTCCATATGACGAGCACCCTTGACCTAAACTGACTCGTCGCAGAAACGGGCTCCGTGACGAGGTGTGTTACACATATCATCATCGACATGCCAAGTTTAAGAACGCGTCAATTCCTATCTCAACAGCCTCGTTGACGTTGCTGCCGTTCTCGTCGTGAGCGTTCCTCTCCTTTCTCCGGGGAAATGCCTCTCTTAACCCTGTCGCAGTATTGGTCGACAAAATCGAACTGTGAGTTTATCGATCTGTCCCATGTCCACTTGAGCTGATATCCGACCCATGCCCAGTTGCATGGGTTGGTTTACTCGTATCGATGCCTGGAGGTGACTACTCTGCTCGATCGCTTCGTGACAGTCGGTACTGACTAGTTGGTGTCATAGTGTTTGCAAATACCCTCCTTGCTGCGTCAGTTTAATAGCCTTTTCGTGTCACGTAACCTCAACACTGATCCCCCCCCCCGCCGTAATCTACATTACAGACTCAACGCTCGTGGGTGTCTGCGTGCTGACATCGAGCATCAACGTACACTCAAGATCGACGACAAGATCATTGATGAGCGGCCCAAGAGAGTGCGTCCTTTCCTCGTGCCATCGTAGGGCCGACATCACTATGTAATACATTCTGCCAGCCGCCAATCATGATCACAATCTCCAAGAAAGTGGAGAAACACTCTGAGAAAAGCCCCGTCTAGGGGGAACCAAAGTGTCCGTACATTCAGGGCTATCGATGTGCCGTTGCCAAACCATCCATGCTGATCATTTTTCCGGCCGTCCAGAGAAGCTAGGGAGCTTATCACGGAGCCGGTGTTCAAGTCGGACAGTCAGGACGATGAGTTCCATGTGTCGGATTTGTAAAATTGTTGCCCGGTAGTGTAGGATATCGATGCTGCTGCCTTTTTCGCTCTTTTTCCTTTCTTTCACGACAAGTCTGTTTTTAGGGGCAAATCCACTTCGTTGCTATATGGTGTATACCCCTGGCACCAGACCTTTCTATGTCAATCCTTTCGATACCTTGATTCTACAATGACAGTCTTTATGTGGTTTCGTTGAATTGAGAGGGTGCTGAAGGTTGATCACGCCAAGAGGAACAAGCTTCATTGAAGAGTGACTCCAACAGGTCTGGACAATCCAGTGCTTGTTTATGCTCCTTGAAGATAGGACGACACTCACCATTCACACGGTACGGTAGTTTTCCGCTTCATGGATAGCAAAAAAAAAAAGCGTTGATGTAAATAGGGTATGCTCTATTCATGAACAGGTGTTGCCTCCTTTTTAGCTAACGCATGCAAATCTTGTTCTATCATGCGGTACAAAGTCAGGACAGACGAGGTACTGCGATGATAAGGCACTTACGCATCCCCCACACATGGTTTCTCAGATCGAGGAATTCTGGGGGGATGAAAATTCTCAGAGGGGGGGGAGGGTTCAACACACCTCTACGAAGAACGTACCTATATGGAGGCCATCATACAACTTTTTCACTTCCGCACGAACCCGCGACAGGTCGTCTTTACTGGTGGAGCTCTGCGACAGCGCCTTCAAGTCCTTTTCGACTGCTTCGATTCTTCGCACATGTGCGGTCACCTATGGAGGACCAGGGACATGAACGTGAGTGGGGACCGTCCACGCATTAGAACCGTTCGCGACCGTTACCTTGTCAGTGCTGACTTGTAGTTCCTCGACGCTAGCCTGCAGCGCTGCTGAAGCAGTCTTGTATTCATCGAGGAGGTGATACGCAGCATATGTCGACGCGAGCGAGAAACCGAACAAGAAGCCGATAATCCTACATCAACGCGCCATCCCATCCGCCCCAAAAATAATAATGATAGACAGTATCAGTACACACAAGACCGATAAGACCAGTAATGCGGAACCCGAACCCGCCACGGAACCCGCCGATGGGTTTCTTTGGACTGGAGACGGTTCCGAGATTGGGGGACAGTGTAGCGTCGTTGCGGAGGATGGGGGAGGTGGAGAGGAGCCTCGCGTGTGTGCGTGTGCTTGTGCTCGCGCGCTGGACGAGGCTTCGTGAGAGCGAGAGGCAGCGCATTGTCGAGGCCATCGTGGTCGTTGTAGAGAACAGAGGAAGCTTCAAGGCTCGGCGTTACCCGGACAAGTCGCGTGGTCGCGGTTGTGGGGTGAACGTTCAAAGCCTTGACGCGACTAGTACTACTTGAAGCACAACCAAGTACTGCTACTGCGAGTTTACGGAAGGCGCGTCGTCGAGCACGATGCCTCCAAAGCGAAAGAACGACGATGCCAGTGAACCCAGTGCGCGAGAGCGCAAGAAACTCAAGATGGCCGATGCACGCACGATATCAGTTCAAGAGACAGGACCCGCCGGAAGTGGTTCTAACCTCACGAACAACCAGACAAACGCCGTCGCGTCATCTTCTGCGGGTCCTTCCAAGACGGTCATTCAGTTCGACTGTAGGTACTCTCGAACTCTCTTGTGTCGTATGGCGATGAGTCGATCGTGCGCCTAGCTATGCAGGGTTTGCCAGCTTCTATAGACGTGGAGAGATTCACAGAGGTACGTTTATGTCGCCGTCCAAGGGTCGCCGTTACCAATAATCGTCTAGGCGCGCGCATACGAGATCGATGCGATGCAAAAGGCAATAAAGACAGCTAGGCATGTCACCATAATACACATAATAATAGTTTCTTGACAATGCTTTTCAGTGAAAGCTCGACGCACCGTGCATGGCAAACTTTGCCTCGACATCTTCGTCGTAGGGCAGCTAGTCACGATGTTCGGCGCGTCCCCGTACGCCTGCGAGACAAGGCGCGGGCAGAGGTAAGTCTATCTTGACCTTGGGTACCACATATGTGTATTATCCCACAGATGGACGCCAATAAACGTCGACTCCTCGGTCGGCCTAAACGAGGGAAAGCGAACCAAATCACTCGTACGGAAGCTTTCTTGAAACGCCAACGTGAGTTCCGTTGGGCGTCATCCTCTTCCATATTAACCTCGTAAAACCCGATTCCAGGTGACAAGTCATGGCTTGAGACACATATTTGGCATGCCAAACGGGCCAAGATGCAAACTATATGGGGCTATCGACTTGTATGTCGGTGCAACGCTTAAACGCGCACTAGTTGACGATCCTTCCCTCAGGCTGTGACCCCTACCGAGAAGGCTTTTCGACCGTCTCACCGCGCATCGATGCATGGTTCTATCTTACATGACGCGTCTTACTATGCGACGATAGAGCTCAAAGGACCGCAACTACTCCTCCAAGCAGCGCTCGAACAATGCTGTGATCCACAAGTTTCTGGAATGAAGCGGTTTGTGATGTATATCTGATCGTTTCCCGTTATTGACGCTTATTGTAGTTGTATGACGGGTGGCCGCGCCTGCGAGACTCATGTGTACAAACATGCGAGTTATCCATTCGCACTACTAGGTCCTATGACGGTCATATGGCAGCCATTGTCTCCTGAGGACAACTCACTCCGCACCGTTGAACCTGTTGCACAGCCGGAAAAAGTGAAAGGGAGAGGAAAGGGCAAAGGAAAAAGAAAAGGCAAGGAAAAGCAGACGGACGACAGCACATCACCTGAACCAAATATTGCCCCACGGGTCATCTGGATACGTTGTCATCCAGCTATCTTTGAAGACGTTTTCGAATCATTGCGAACTTCAACTTCTTACGTCCTGGCGCAGAGCAAGAAGAAAGACCCACAGGTGCATGCGGAGATTGAGATCGCGGATCTTAGAGGGTGTATCAATGCTTTCGAGATTATGGGACCCAAGTCGAGCCAGGTCATCAAAGGAGCTTTGTCAGCTGTTGGAAATGACGACAGGAAGGACGTCAAGAAGGTTGAGAGATTTTATTTGAACAGACTGACATGTCTCTGACGTCCTCGGACTCGCAGTTTTGGGATTCGTTGACTGATCTACAGACTTCTGGCAGCATACCACGTGGGATGGTAATCGGCCTCAAAGTTCTCGATCCACGTCTGAAGTATGGTTGATGATCCCCCGTAACGTTTCATACTGACATACGACCTGGCTTTTCGCAGGTTCCCTCCAAAGAACGCTAAACCTCATTATCCCGATGTTGCGCAACCTTTTACCTCACCGTCCCCAGCCTTCATCTTCCCCACAGCTCTTACTGCACAGAGCGAGATCTGGGATGAGGAGAAGCGGGGAAGTCTCAAGAAGCCGAAATACAAGAAGAAGGATCTCGACGATAGGCGTTCCAAGGTTGGCCCGTCACTCTTTCATGGCCTTGTTGTATTTACACACCACCGATTTGTAGAACCTCGTTCCAGGTACCCCGCTCAATCCTCTCCGTCAGGATGATCGAATCCCTATTCTTCTCATCCAACGTTCTGTCGAACCATGTCCCCCAACTTCCTCAAGCTCTACATCACAATCTGAGAACACGCAAGGATTCCACGGATGGACATTATTGTTCCCTGCAGGCTGGGGGATGGCTTTCCTGTCTTCCCTTCTGTATACAGGAACCCGATTTGCTGGCCAACGCGAACGCATGAAACAGTTTTTCGAAGCTGGCGTCAGTGGGTTCCCAAACGACTATCCCGCCGTCGCTGCTTATGACATTGTCACCAATGATCTTGCTGAACAAGAGAAAGCGCGTTGGGAAAGAACCCCTCCCGCGAAGAAGCCAAACTATGAGAAGTTGGGAACCAGGAGTCCCTGGCGTGCAGACTGGGGCGTCGTACTTGGATTGGAGAAGCCGACTGCGACGCAGACTTCGAGGAACGGGGGACAAGGAGAGGAAGGGTTGGTGACGACACAACGGGAAAACCCCCCTGATTCTGACGCGATGCGGGCAGACAAGGAAAGCTCTGACATCCAGCCCTGGCTCCTGCGAGGACCTCAAATCTCTGCGATGCTTTCCAACGCGTTCGTTACACCACCGCAGTTTCTGGGCGAAATCAACAAGCTCCGGACAAAGAACCACATGACACCTCTGGATACGTCGTTATCTGCGGAGGATTTGATGCGGTCGGCGCTCCTGATGGTTCGCGCGAAGATGGTACGGAGAGGTGCACCGACTGACATGGCGAATATCTACAAGATGGACGACCCCGAGGCACGTCAATGGATCAAGACGTTTGGGAAACAAAGCCAAGATGCTGCCCACTGGAGCGATTCAAGCGAGCCTAACGAACACGAGGTATGGTGTCTCGCTTCTTCAGCGCGCAGCAGACAGTGATATTCTTCCGTGTTTGTGTCTTGTGTCTAGCTCGCAGAAATCAAGCCTCCTCAGACGGCCATTATTGGATACGTGACGACAGGGGACGTCTCGCTATCACGTGGCGAGGGCTTTGCGATCGGTGCGATTCCCATTGCACAGTACTTTGCACTGCGCAAACAGGCTTTGAGGTATGGACACATATTTGATGCGTTTGTTTGGTTTGCTAAGGTTGATTCTGGACAGACTTTCTCAACCGTCTGTGTTGGTGAAGATTAGGGACCGGGACGGTACGACGTGCCGTGTGGCGAACTTGGAGCTCTTGGACTCGTAGGCTTTCGTGTGGCCAGGCGCGACATGAGTATATCAACATCTGCTCGACTTGGCGACGTTTAGGAAGTTGGTCGTACCTAATCTAAGGTGCATCATTATATCACAACCAATGGTGCGGCCCAAGGCTAAAGCGCTTGAGGATCATTGTGAATTCTCGTCGACCGCCGAAGATAGCCAGCGCTGTATACGTTTGCCCACATGATGGTTTATTGTAAATACGATTAGCTCTCTAATACGAATGCGGATATTGTGATAGGAGCCTCAGTGACGCGTTTACCAACCCGACCCTCGCATTTACATAGACTGTCGTGCAACCATGACTCACGCTACAACTACTAGTCTCGGAGGGACGGCATCTAATGTCGTCGTTGGTAAAGTCGGCGTGAGCCCCCGTTTATGCGAGCTGCCGTCACCGTCACCTCACTCCTGTAACCCCCACTGTAGCATGGCCTCATGCTGATGACGTGCGTTGTGCGCAGCTTCAAGCTCGCAGGACTAACCATAGTGCTTCTCAGATGGAAGCCAGATCCCTCTCCAAAGGAGCAATGCTTCGAAGCCATTAAAGCAGGCATCGACGCGCTACCCCCTGGTACTAAGATGGTCCTCAATGGAGGTGAGTGGATGACTCTCGATGGCTATCCATGACGTGTTATACCGGCGGGGTCACTCACCAACACCTCCGTCTTTGCGTCTCACAGGCGAATTTTACGGGCATAACCTTTCCACTGCGAACCTCGAGTTGATCGCCGAGTTCTTTGACAGGTACCCCGACTGTGCGGAAAGGACATTTTTGTCGATCAAAGTCCGTTGCTCATTGCTTTCTCTGAGTCATTATTTCGTGCAATACACTGATGAGACCCTGCGCGAATTACTTGAAAAGGGAGGGCTGAAATTCATGTCAGCTGAAACGGACAGTTCGTGCGTGAAATGGGTCACGTAACATGGATCCACGTCGCTGAAGTTGACGCCTTCATTCTCAAGCCCCGAGAATCTCGCAAGGAGCGTCAACCTCATCAACGAAAAACTGAGAGGCACGAAACACCTTGATTTATTCGAATGCGCGCGTGTAGACACCAAAGTGCCTGTGGAAGAGACGATTGCGACGCTCGCGAAGCTCAAGGATGAAGGCAAGTTTGACCATATCGGTATGTCGGAATGTTCGGCGGAGACCTTGCGTCGGGGGCACAAGGTTTGCATGCGTTTGGTGTGCGCGCGTGTAGACTTGACGTGCTTTGGGTTGTAGACCCATCCGATCAGCATCGTGGAGATTGAGATTAGCCCCTTTTCATATGAGCAGCAGACGCGAGAGGGTAAGTGGAGCTTTGTTCTGTTTTCCGATCAGAGATTGATGATTGATACTGTGCTAGTTATCGCTACTGCTAAGGAATTTGGAGTGGCAGTCGCCGGTTACTCGTAGGTGTCCTTGCTGAGGTTTCAAACATGTTCTCATATTTTTCTTCTTCTTCTGCAGTCCCCTCGGAAGAGGTTTCTTGACGGGACAAATCAAACGACCTGAAGATATTCCTGGCGAGTGACCCCGAACGTTCACTGCGTGAGGGACACTGAGTTATCGTGCAGAGGGTGATTACCGCCGTCAGCTTCCTCGGTTCCAAGAAGACGTAGGATTCTATATGAAGTATTGAATGCTTTTGGGACTCACCGTTCGTTGTCAGTCTATGAGACACAACTTTGCCATCGTCGATGCCTTGACCGACATTGCGAAGAGGAAGAACGTGACCGCTGCACAGCTGTGCATTGCTTGGGTCAGCTCGCTCGGTCCGCACGTCATTCCTATTCCAGGTTCCTCGTACGTCACCTCCTCTCTGTCAACATGCGATCTACTAGCAGGCTGGCTGATCGCGTGCTCCTAGACATCCCAAGCGTACACTCGAGAACTGTGCGGGCGGGGATATCGTGTTCACAGAGGCGGAACTAGTGGAGATCAATCAGGTCATCGAAAAGGCTGACGTGAAGGGGCTGAGATACCCTGCTCATGTTGGCGGTTTGTGGGCGTAAGGGGATGTTCGAGAAGGATATGTCGGGTGGCGTTGATTGTAATGTTTGTATAGTATCATCATCGTCGGGTTCGTTGAAAACCACGCGTACGAATGTTCACCGAGTTGGCGTTCCATATGCGGATACATCGGACCATGTACGAAATGGTTCGAAGGATAGCCACGGGTGCATAGCGCAGTGGTAGCGCGTATGCTTTGCACCTGCTCAGTAATTGAGCAAGTTTGTATAAGGTCCAGGGTTCAATCCCCTGTGCATCCAAACCTTTTTGAAGTGCTCGAGCACACCAATCGCCATGCAATCATGGCCCAGACATACACGACTTGGAAGAGAGTACAGTACGCAAGTTACAGGGTATCGGAGACTTGTAAGTACTCAACCGGATGTGTCAAATTCTCCCAAAGATCTCTGCGGATTATCTCGGGTCGATAAACAGTCTCCTGGTACTTGGCGTTCAAGCAAAGATACTCAATGGTTCGTTCTACGTGCGCTCACACAAACAGTGGGGGCTAATGCCGTGCTTTCAAGAACGAGTCGCCGCTCACATGCAGGAGATAAGCTCCTCCACGAGGGCGCCGAGGAAGCAAGTCCCACCGAGGAGTTGATAGGTACAAGATAGGATCTTTTCTAACGGAAAGGGCGGCAATGGGTCTGACCTTGCCCATTTAATTCATTTGTATGTCCGTTTTGTGAAGCGTATGATTCCTCATCAAGTGTCGAGTACAGCCTAGTACACAGCACGAGAACTGACTGCGCTGGCAGCCGTACTCCACACAGGCGCACCCGGCGTAAACTCTTGCGCATTCGACGTCATCAACAATCCCACTGTTCGCAAACCGAACCTGATCAGTACGTTGACCGCAAAAGAAGGGGCGTATCACCAAGCCCACGACATTAGCGAAACTCACCAATCAAACCAAACAAGCCCAACACGCTTCCAAACACCTCCACGACGAGTACTTTGACAAACAGCGTGGGGTCCGCGGCGTCTGCAAGGGCTGCTGTGCTACCTGCGATGCCGACACAAAGACCACAAAAGAGGTTACACACGCCGACTGTCATACCACCAAAGAAGAGGGCAAAGCCTAGAAGTGGGTGCAATATTAGTATGGAGATCATCAGAACTGGGAGAGGAAGCGAGCATGAGCCTACCGGTGTAGTAATTCTGGCGCGTGTAGAGAGCTGCTTCGGGTACGGCTTGTAGCTTTGCGGAATAGACGATGCCGAGGATCTAGATATCACATCCCAAATCATTACCACTACGCGACCACGAGGAAACGTGTCGGTTGACATACCACCCCGTAGATGGCCACGACTTCGCAGAAGATGATGCTAGGCGGATACAGAAACGGATGCGGACGCAAGGCGCAGAATGAGAATACGACAGAAGCAGCACACATGGAACCAACATACCTAATCAAGTTCTTGGTGCTAATTCGTGGCGTTCGAACACCTCCACCTAGGATGGAGGATCCGGTCAAGAAAATGCCCCTGCAGGAACGACGCTAGGTCAGCAAACACACCAGGGCAAAAAAAAGGTTCTGCAACGAAGTGACATACCATCCAGCTCCGAGGACACTTAGGCCGATACAAAGACCAATTCCAAGAGACCCCCAGACAAAAGGACTCGTTTCTTCGAGAAAGCGACCGACATTGAACGCTTCGCCTGAGCCTGCGACGTCAATGGGGTCAGTGATCGTGTTGCGGCTCGAGCTGGGGAGGAACAGACCTGTGAATAAGAGGTAGAGAGCGATGATTGTGACGAGGAAAGAAGGAACACCGATGGAGTAGTACGTTGTGTAGTACCCCATTGCGTTGATGTAGTCGAGTGACTGCGACTGGCAAAGCGACGTTGATTTGTTTGTACTCGACGTGTGGCTGTGACAAACGGCCCCTGTCATTGCCAAAATATGCAGAGTCTAATCTACGAGTGGTCTACGACGAAAAATTGCCTGGTAGCTATCCCGACCTCCAGCCTGTCCTCGTCACACGATCTCCGAGGTCTCTGGAGCCAGGTATTAGTTAGATCCTATGATAAAGAGCAAATCGTACATACTGCCTACTATTCTGGACACGCAAGAACAACCAGTCAACTGCCTCACGCACACCCTGTCTGTACAGCCCATACGCTCAGCTAGCAACGGAGAGCGAAGAAGCGAATCGAACGTACCCTTCTAATGCCGACACGCCCAATACATCCAGACTCGCAATCCGCCTCTTCTTCCGTTCCTCTTCCTCGCCTTCTTCCTCTGCGTACCGCCTCCGTGCACTGTCCCGTCGATGGTGGTCCCAAACTTCGTAGTCCTGTCGAATTTCGGTCGCAGACAAGCTTGTGGGTGTATCTTGTTTGTTCGCGAGAAGGAGGAGCGGGACGTTCAGGATCCGAGGCGAAGAAAGGACGGTGTCTATTGCGCGGATCGTGTGTATGAGGCAGGGTGTGTAAAACGTGCCAAAGATAGATGGAACGGCGGTCAACGAATGGTCACTGTGTTCTAATGAACTATCTGACGTACCAAACACTTCCCAGCCTTCTCCGAGCCTCTCCCTGTCCTGCGCGTCGATCACGAACACGACGGCGTGACAGTCCTCGTAGTATCGGTGCCATATCGACCTCATCCCCCTTTGACCCCCAAGGTCGAAAAAGTTGAGAATCGTGGAAGGGAGCGAGACTTTGCCCACTGATAAGATGAACATAAACTTGATGTGCAATGAGGAGCACTTGGAAGGACATACTATTCTGCCCTACCGTCGGACCTATCTTTGAAGGCTCGAGGCCAGGGGTGTCGTTATAAAACGTCTTGATCTTCTCCAGCAATGTCTGCCCATGAAATCTCGTTGTTAGTGCGAGTGCACACGCGAGACATCTGGGGCAAAGCATGGTGTTTACCGTTTTACCAGCACCATCGAGACCGACGATGATGATCGAGAATTCTTCTTTCCTGTGGCATTCGACGATACGCTCGAGGTTTCCAGCGAGATGCTTACCGAGTAAGATATTCGTGTAGGCCCTTGAGGAAGTGGTACATAGTCGACAACTTGCCACTGGCAGTAACCTCCAAATAAGCGGCAACTTGACTTCACAACGCCCAACTCACGATACCACCGCTCTGCAATTTACCCAGTCAAATGGAGCATATCGAACAGTGTCAATAAAAGGTCTCTGACGAGTAGTATTATATGTACTATACTCTCAGAGATCCACTAGAGTGGAGTGGGAGGCGCCAAAGCCCGTGGTACGACTTTCAAAACGATGTGGATCGGCTGTGGTGATACTCGACACGATTAGATTATCTGAATGCTACAAATGAAACAGATGTACATCGGTGAGGGTCTCGTAGAGAGAGAGATATGAAGAAAATGCGAGTTGCGGGAATGGAATAAATATGGTCCGAATAACGGGAAAGTCTCAAAACTATGCGAAAACCGAGTCCCTGTCAGTGGGTGAGTTGCCGAGAGAGGTTTGTCTATTCGATCACCCATTTTCTGACGGCTTCTTTCACGAGTCTAGTCATTTCCTCTTTGGCCTGCTTCTTTGCGCTGTCCGTAATACCCACGAGTTTGTCGAGCGCCCGTGGGGATGTGGTGAGGGGATCGAATTCAAGGAGGTGGCCGTCTTTCGTGGGTATAGACACGAGGGCGGAGGAAGAACTCGAAGGCGCTGACGCCGGTGGGACCGACGCATTATTTCTGGGTGGCGGCGCAGTGTCAGATGATGGGAGGAGTTGCGTTCGTGAATTGGAGCGTGAGTGCGTGGCAGAGTGAGGGGCAGGGTTCTGCGTTTGTGGGTTGGTGCGCGAATGTGTCTGAGAGAATATCTCGTTTGTTTGGGGTTGGGGTTGAGCAGACGAGGAGGATGAGGTGAGACTGCCAGAGGGGTCGCGCCGGATGACAATGCTGTTAACGCGCCGTAACGTCCTCGATGCTTGGTTGTCCGTTTGTTTCTCCTTACCGTTTCTGTGGGGAAGAGATGCTTCTCCAATGTCCTCTCCGGTGAACCAACATAGCCCAAGGGTATATGGATTGGCAAGTGGGGATCCGTTCACGCTAAGCATGCTTTCGTCGCGTCGTGGTGCACGTAATGTTGGGTATGTTGGTGCTTTGGAGGGTAACATAGTTGGATCGAAGGTTGCGCTGGAGGGTGGACGAGTGCGTTGATTGGTGGTGGCAATCGTTTGTTTAGCCGGTGACGTGGCCCGAACAGGGACAAATGGAGGTGGCTTATTGAGTTTGTGAGGACCCGGGGAAGGTTTTGGGACCGGTGGACGCGTCGTCGTCGTTCGGGAAGCGCCTGGCGTGCGGTTGACGGCAAATGCACGCGACGTGTTCGAGGACCCGCCGACGGTCTTTTTCGGCGTAGCGGTCATCATGCGTGCTGAGTGGTATGGCTCGGTCAATCCGGTCGGGTAGCACAGGGGGGATGATAACTCACCATTCTTTGCAGCCCTCGCTTGGTCTCCCCCTTGTCCCTGCCCGGATCCAGATGCCTCAGCCTCCTCCTGCGCAGCCGCCCACTTTCGCTTCCGCGTATCTTTATCGATCTCAAACTCGGTTCCACCCATCCGTTCGCTCTGCAAACCTCGCAAGCAAGCCTGGATATCCCCGTTGTATGTATCCGCAAAGTCGCCCATGGTTACCCCCCGAACGAGCCTCGGGATGCGTGAAATGAGACCTTCCTGATGGAGCCGAAAGTTCTCGAGTGCGACGGAGAGCCATTCTTCGAGTTGACGAACGCGATGTTCGACTGTGTGGCGTGGTGATAAAGAAACGATGTCGATGTCGATGGTGTGTCGAATACGTGTACAAGGACGAGGACACGTCAATAGAAACGAAGCTCGTTGAGGACGACACGCGGTTTGGAGGAAACAAACGGTGTGCATACCTTCGATGTCGAGGTTCTTGATGAGCTGCTGTTTCTCTTCGGGTGTGTATTTACGTGTCGATTGGGGTACTTTCATGTCGTTTCAGCGCCGTCGCCGTACGGAGATCAGATTATATGCTGGTGAACGTCCTCGACGTGCTCAAAACAGTCTTGCTCGGTGATGAGCACGGCGTCAACAGGGCCTGGGTTTTTCAAGAAAGTCTTGATCACGTGACCGGATACATTGCAAATGCCAACGTTGGACATTTCGACTTCAACTTGTCCTCGGCGTCGTACAGCGACGAGCAGGTATTTTCATTTTTGACGTGAACCTTGGCGATAAGGTGGTTGAGGAGTCCATGCAGACACTGCACCAAAATGCCATCATTCCAAGGCTCACGTTGATCGTTGCTGGACGGCGCGTCGTGCAGCCATTCTGTGCTCGGACGTTGCGTGTCTCGCTACCTTCCAGAGCGGAGCTCATCCCCAACGTTCCCCACCCGCCCACGCCGTCTTTGTCTGAAAACCATAGCTATGGTGGTAAACTCCCCTCTGCACCTCTGGAGCCACGCTCTCCGAAGCCACCAAAGAAGAGGAGCAATACGTCGCCACCCTTGCCAAAGCCCAAGGCAAAGAAGCCTTCCCCCGTGGCACGGAAGAAATCCAAGTCCACCCAGAGTATCACCGACAACTCTAAACGACAAAAGAGTGTGCACAAACCCAAGGGGGTATCCGCCGCGCGCGAACAAAAAGTATCACAGAAACAGCTTCGCCGTGGGAGTGGTTTTGCCCCAGATGGCTGGAGCGCCGACTGGGGAAAGGATGGTGGGTGCGCTTACCGGGCGTTCGAATTTAACTTACTCCATTGCGTAGAGTTAGAGCCGCAGCCTCCAACGAAGCGTCGCGCTGCACTCAAGCTTCGGCCCAGAAAGGAGATTGTGTCGGCGTCGTCTAATCCATCGTCATCCAGCCGCGCACTCCCTCCGCATCGTATTCCATATGTGCGCCGTACGGAAGGCTACATCTCTGACGAGGCCGAGCAATGCAACAATGTTCTTCGAGGTTCGTCGCGAGATTTCTTGACGTGCAAGTACAATCAAAGTGACGCCCGGCGAATCATGCTCCATAGACGTTGAATCTCCTTCCGAGCATAAACCTATCGCCCAGCTTGCGCATGGTCTCGACCGAGTATTATTCAAGTCAGTGAGGTTCTGATTCCTCAGTTTCTTTCGCTTAATTTACATCATATCGGTATCGTTTTAAATCGTGCGTCTCTCATTAGCCCAGGCGTATATTGGCTGCGAGATCCTCGTTCTCGCATTTACAACTTTACACCATGGCTAGAATCCATACCCGCAGTCACCAATTTTGCTTTCGAGCGGGTGACAGGGTTCGTAAAGAGCTCAATGGATAATGTACGTGGCATCCGTTAGGTCCGCCCCCAGTTATTCACGTATTTTATTGTCTCGTATGAACTCGCATGTGCCCCTTATCCAGGACCTTTGGAAGATCGCAAAACAGCACAAACGGCCATTTGCAGGATCAACGTCTTCGCTGACAGGTCTCTTGAGTCATTGTTATTTTTTGATTTCTGGAGACAAGGAAGTGGATACGAGTTCGTTGAGCCGTGCGTTTCTCCATCAGGTGAGTGTATTCAGGTACCATTGGCACAAAGGAGGTTTTCGATCTTCATAATCAATCCTTATCCACCCGATGTCTCCTCCGTTTCTCTTAGGGGCTGTCTGACAATGACCGATTCCCTCGCACCCATTGACCGTGAACTATCGATAATCGAGACTGACGATCCTTTGTTAGCCAACAAATTTTACCCCGGGCCAACGCATGCCTACATCTGTGGTGCTCAACTATAAGGAAGGGGTGTGGTTAATCGACTCTGATAAGACGGAAGAGGTGGCCGAGAAGAACGTGCTGACATGGATGGTAAGTGCTGTTTATTCGTCGATCTCGGGCTGCCGTATAAGTTGTGTATTGATCAGCGCAATTTAGGGAACGATGCTGGAGAGATTTTTGACTGTCTCCGAGGGAGAGTTTGAGAAGCTTTTGCGTTCTACCCCTGTTTCCGAGGAAGACTCGGATACTAGACGAGAAGCGTATCGGTATGCGATGGTGAGCGATTCTTTGGTAATCTGTAATTATTCATTTTATTCTTATTTATGTCGTGCTCTCATGGTCCGTAATCAACATAGTCCGACCGGTTCATCATGCGCTCCCAGCTTGACTGTGTTGACCCTCGACTACCGGGAACCGGCGTCTTTGACATCAAGACACGTGCTGCTGTGCCTATACGGCTGGATATTCTCAATTACGAGGTAAAACATAAATGGCTCCTTGCAATCGACAGGATGTCTGGGACTGATGGTTGTCTGTTGGTAGGAAAATTCGGGATATTTGATCAAGACGTTGACAGGTCCCCTTGAGAGCTTCGAAAAGGAATATTACGATCTCATTCGGAGTGCATTCCTGAAATACAGGTAAATTAATGTCCTGTTTTGCGTTAAAATTCACATCCTCTTCCCAACCAGCTTCCAAGCACGCATTGGCAACATGGACGGCGTTCTGGTCGCCTACCACAATACAGCGCGGATTTTCGGTTTCCAATATGTATCTCTCGAGGAGATGGAGGAGAGATTATACGGCTCAGGGAACGGCACGAAGGTGTTTAACAAGTGCGTGTCGTTGCTCGAGAGAGTGTTGAGCGATGTCGTGTCAATCTATGGGGAACGGGTAGGTTTGTTCCATTTGTACATCCGTCATTCCCCTCTTAGGGATCATCGCCACCTGGCAGGACAATGCGTGCTCACTTCCATCTATAGAGCGTCAAATGCACATTTGAAACACGCGAGTTGAACCAGGAACTCAATGTCTGGATCCAACCTATCGAATGGGACGAACAGGCAGAAGGGAAACCCTGTCCGATCACGGAGCTCGACGTTCGAGTGACGAGTTACCTGGACGGCGAGGAGGTGAAAGGCTCGAGGGCGGTTGCAGACGGTCGTGGATGTGGGTGGAATTCCAGCTGCACTTTATGGGTTGGTTATCGGGACTTTGCTCACCTCGTTCCGTATGTCAGGGGTGGTCCAATGGACGCTGACTGAATCTGCCCTCGACGAGGCTGAGATTCGTCGAAGACTCGAGGGCTCGCGAGATCGCCAGTTTAGGGCGCTCAGCTTCCCTACTGGTATTGAGACGATCGAGGAGATGGAAAAGGCATGGGAGAAAATTGATTTTGGGGGCAAGCAAGGTGCGCAAGATATGATCCCCGTGATGAAGGGACTTGAATCACAACCCAAGTGAGTTCCTGTCTTTTTTCCTCTCAGACTTTTTCTATTTTCCGGACACCCCGTTGACTTGAGACGTCTTTTTACTTTGACAGGGATGCTGCTTCGTGTGAACGACCTGTGAGCAAGGAGAACGGGTCGAAGTCTGAGCGGAAAGTATCGAGCCAAGATGTCAGCGATGCTGCACGTGCATCATCCCCCGACAAAACAGCACAGGAGACGCACGGCTTTACCTCGTCTGATTCCCCGTCTGATTCCCCATCTTCCCGTCCATCGTCCTTCCGTTCCCCCTTTCTAGCTTTCCGCGAACCTGACAAGAACATCAAACAACTCCGTCTGCTTGCGCTTCAGGGCAGAGAAAAGACGTTGCGGGAGGAAGCAGAGTGTCGGGAAAAAGTCGTGTGGGGCTCGGTGGATGGCTGGCGAGATGCACAGTTGCGGCGGGAGGGGGAGAACTGTCCCCCACTTTGTGGCGACACGTTACCGGGTGCAGACGATCGGTCGGAATCTGCTGAAGTGGGCGGGGTGGTGGTAGATGTGCGCATGGGCGATGGGAATGAAGGGGAGTTCGTTGTGGACGGTGGTGTCATGGCGGGTGCGTCTGCGCTTGGGTTGACGCCTGGGGAGCGACCTTTAGCGACGAACGAAGAGAACACTGATGATGATGCGAGGCGATCTGGGAGCCATTACTGATAGAAGGTCTAACACCGTAACCACTGTTTTAACCACAAGTGCGTCAGCGCATTGATTAGTGCTTTAGAATGTTCGGCCCCACTTCAGCAAAACGGCTAGTGGTGGTCGATGGTCCCGGTCAGGACCAGTCAGGACCACTACGTAGTTCTTTTACACCTTTGGAAATTGAGTTTTGGGCTGAGAGTGACAGAGTATGTGGCATGAGGCCTTGAGGGATTAAGTGCTTACATTTCTATGGGAGGACATAATGTGATTTGTGTAATGTTCCCAGCCTAACAGCCACGAGGAGAACTCTGTTTGCGCCCGTACGGGGCTTGCTCGACATGTCTGTTTAGTATCTGCCGGTATGTCAGTCATCATAAATCGGGGTATCAAGCTCTGCGAGCCGATCATCTCTCGCCCAGGGTTAACCGCTTGGGTGTTGGGCTACGCCGGCGTTGTCTGTCTCTGGCGAATGGACCGCATAGTCGCCGTCATTCAACGTCAGTCCTCTGATAGTGGATGGATATTTCGCGACGGACCACACCATTATCGGATGAGGTGCCGCAGGCCGCTTTGCAGGCGTGATGATTACCATGCCCATGTCAGTAACAGCCTCGTGTTGCTGGTGACCAAGCTCGATGATATTTGGCTCTTGGCTCCCTGCGCGCGGTCCCCCTACTTTCCTGAGTCTTTATTCACTGTTGGTCAGGGCAGGGCTTGGACTCGGAGTCACATAGTGTCGTGTGCAGAGAGGATAGATCCCAAAGAGTGCGACACGCACGCAGGCCCGCGTAACGAAAGAAATGGAACACGAGGTGTAGCTTGGAAACCTATCCACATCCAGATGCAGACTGAGTATGAGGAATTGTGTAAGCTTGATCTTAACCTACGTGGAGATGCGCGCACTTTGAAGCCACATTGATCCCGGTTTGTCTCACACTTCCACTACGACACCGCTCCGGTCTTTGTCTACTTCATTTTCGGGTGTGCTACGCCGGAGCGTGCCTAGCATTGTCAGGCCGTATGCGTCAAGTGATTCGTACAAGCTCCGTTATCTCTGCAGACTTTCCAAGTCCGTAAATTTAGCCCAGCGCCCATTGATGACAGCTGTTACGTGGCGTGGTCACGCCTTCGCACATCCATGTGGTGCGCCTATGTGAGACCGCGTCTTGTCAAACTCTTAGATGGTGGTCCAAGTTGGAGGGTTCAATAATACACTCCGTATCGTGATGCTATACCCTATCTTGCACCTTCTCAATCAACATCAGCGCCCGTGATCCGAAGTTGCCGATTCGTCTGCATGGATTTCCTATCACGGTGTCCCCAGGGTATGCACCTTACTTTTTTAGGTTCCATAGGCGATTCGCTGGAATGCGGACACGGTGACCTTCTCCGCACCTGAACGGTTCGTCAGATAAATAGCGTCTATCTCTGTTTCAATCTTCTCTCGCTAAAACTACCATGTCCGACGCACAGGCAGAAGCAGAAGCTGCAAAACTTGGTAGCGACCGTAGTTCTGAAGACTCTGGCTCACAGCAGCCGCCTGCGATATTCGATCGTCCGACAGGATGGCGACGAATCTACTACCACCCGATTCTCCAGGTCGCACTGCTAGGATTCGTCTGTTTCATGTGTCCTGGCATGTTCAATGCACTCACTGGCCTTGGTGGAGGTGGACAAGTCAACACAGCAGACCAAGCCAACGCAAACTCTGCTCTTTACGCGACATTTGCCTTCTTCGGATTCTTCTCCGGGTGAGTCAGAAATTGCATGCCTGGCCTTCGATAAATGGACGGTAATTAACGATTTATGAAAGCACGATCAACAATCATCTTGGGCCACGGCTGACGCTCATGCTGGGGACATGGGGATATTCTTTATACATCGCTGCCTTCTTGTATGACTTCCTCTCCAAGTCCGCTTCAACACAGTTTCGCTCAATTGGTCGTTAGAGCTGTGAATATTCACCCCGGCGCAGGCGCTTTCGTCATCGCTTCGGGCGCTATCCTTGGTGTTTGTGCTGCCTTGCTGTGGAGTGCCCAAGGTTCTCTGATGATGGCCTACCCAACTGAGGCTCAAAAAGGAGCTTTCATCGGCATATTCTGGGCAATCTTTAATTTGGGTGGTGTGGTTGGTTCTGCGGTCGCATTCGGGCAGAATTATAACTCGACAGTAAGTTGATTTGTCAAGCATTTCAATCCCAAAGTTCATACTTCTTGCAGGCTGGATCAGGTATGATTCAACCCCACATCTGAAATCTAACTGATAGGATTTTGTCGATATCAGTCAGCAATGGAACCTACGTACGTGTGGCGATTTCTACGAAAGAAAATGCATCGGGCTGACGAGCCATTTTGTAGGTTGGTTTCTTGATCCTTACCCTCATCGGGGTCGTTCTTCCGGTTTTCATGGCCGACCCATACAAGATGGTCCGCACTGATGGCACGAGAGTGGTCAGAACCACCCATCCTTCCTGGAAAGCTGAATTCATCAGCCTCTTTGTTGCCCTCAAAGAGGATCCGTGGATTCTGCTGCTCTTTCCCATGTTCTTCGCCTCCAACTATTTCTACACCTGGCGTCAGTTTTTTTTAGTTTGCGTTTGCCACGATCGCTCGAAGCTTATTCGTAATGTTTGGGTGTGACACAGAGTTCAATGATTACAACGCAGCCATCTTCACCATTCGTGCTCGGGGATTGAACAATCTCGTGTACTGGGTATCTCAGATAATTGGTTCCCTGTTCATCGGATACGTCATCCTGGACCAACAACGATACCGGCGAAGAGTTCGTGCCTTTGCTGGCTGGGTCCTCGTCTTCGCTATGGTATTTGTCGTACACATTTGGGCTTACTTCTACCAAAGGTGAGCAGACAGTGATGCTCATGCGGTCTCGAGGAGCCATTGTACCTAAATATGACCTCTTCGCTAGAACGTACACTCGCCAGACCGTATCGCCAGCGACCGATATCGATATTCATAGCAAAGACTACCCTGCACACGTATGGCTCATGATCTTTTACGGCTTGCTCGACTCCATGTGGCAAACATATGCATACTGGCTCATGGGTGCCATGTCCAATGACCTGGCGAAGCTTGCTATGTTCGCCGGTTTCTGTAAGTGACAGGGTTCCCCCATCTTCCCCTTCCGGAAACGATCGAGACCATGATGTACCTTCCTTCCACGCAGATAAATCCCTCCAATCCTGTGCTGCGGCGGGTATATGGCGTGCCGACGCTGTCGAAGTACCGTGAGTCTCATGCATTCCCTGCGAGCCCAACACGACTCAATTTGACTCGACTGGACACTATTGTTTTCATTTTTATGTTTCGAAACTGGCGTTATGACAGATACATGAACATCTTCCTCTCGACGTGGGCGTTAACCGCCGCTGGCATGCTGTTTACCTTTCCGATGGTCTACTTCCGCGTCCGAGATCATACAGAGAACGAAGAGGAGATGTGAGTGGCCCAAGTCTGATTGTCGTCTGTGGTTCCAGATGCTCACGCATATCACGTCATTCTTCCCTTCTCCCTTCTCCCTTCTCCCTTCTCCCTTCTCCCCCCAGACCGCGCGTGGAAGGCGACAAGTCGGTGGGTTAGGCAGTGTAATTATGTTGGCGATGTGGATGGTATCACTGGCAAGGTGTCGATATCTTTCTTACTAGGGAATCAACGAGCCATTCGGGTTTGGTTTAGTAGCATGTATGGTAAATGCGGACATTCTAATCGATGGGCGTTGCATGTGCCAAATGGGCAATGCCATCCAGTATAATCACATGTGTGATGTATCATTCAACTCCCCAGTGAGACCTACCTTGTTGATGTCATCAAACAGGCAAAGTGCTCTGTGCTCTGGACATACTACACTCCTGCCTGTGTGGTGCCTGTATGAAAGCATTGCACTGATAGTGTCAAGGTGGCTAGCCTGTGGAAGTGTCGAACCAAGTACAGTCAACCCTGATATAACCCAAACTGTTTGGGATAGCCCTGGAGTATGGGTTATGATGGAGTATGGATTTCGAATGAGAATGGACATGGACAGATAAATGATATTAGAAGTATTGGTATCTACTACATATACATATATGTACACTGTATCACTGTCAAAAAGAGACTACTTACATTTGAAATAACTTGTAAGTTATATATCCTTCCATCACAAGAATCTAGGATTTCTTACAAGGGCTTATAGTACAGTGGCTCAAAAAACCGTCTGGATGTTTGGTCATTTTTCACTAAATGCAATAGTCCCCAATAACCCCTAAACCTAGCCCAAAACTATGAGTGTATGAAATAAAGTACCTACTCGTGGCATCATACTGTTACAAGGGTCAAGTGATTTGAGCCAGAACTGATGAAGCTACAGCCATTCCAAAACAATGACTCATCCAGACAGTTGTTTGACTTTGAGTTTTAGTAACATATATTGGACCATAGCATGCTGTAATATGGTTAGATGCATTTGGAAAGTACTCTATTATGTTATCTTTATATAACTGAGTGTGGGACACCATATATAAACCCTGCCATAATCAGTATATTCCCTCATTGCCACCATATAACCACTCTGCTGCTTATAGACATTTGAGATATTTCCAAGTATGTTCAATGGGGTTGAGGCTCTGGAGACTGTGAAAGGCAATCCAGGAGCTTGATCCATTGCTTCTGAAACTATGTATTTTGGGCACTTCTGAAGGTATGCTTGGAATTATTATCCTGCTGAATACACATATTGTCTGTAGGAATTCCAGATTTCTCCATGCTCTGCTGCAAATCTCCCTTCAAAATTGCCACATACTGTTCAGCACCCATTCACCCATCAACTTTACTCAAAACTCCCACACCATTCCACCCTTTACAGCCCATATCATTAGTAAAACCTTCACTCAACATGACTGTATTTTTAATCTCTTTGGAAGTTAGTCCCACTCCCTTCTTTTTCACTACATACTTCTGTCAATATGACCCAATTATATTGATTTAAGCCTCATCTGACCAGCCAACTCTTTTCCAGTCATCACAGTCCAATGTTGGTTGGTACTTGAGAGCAAAGGTCAATCTTCTTATTCCATGGGTAATAGACTTTTTTACTACAGCCTTCAGTGAGGTCACATTGATGGTATTCCTCACTGTGTGTAAGGTGACAGGAGTAATGCTGATGAAATTAATGAAATACATGACCTGAACTGTATTATTGGCCTTGCCAGTAATAATTTGTTGGACAATAGGATATTTTTTGTTACAATAATTTTCAATCTTATCTTATCTAATCTTTTCATCACACGTGGTTATCTAATCAACCATGTGGCTCATCTTATCAAGATAACGGACTTGTAACTTTTTCTTTCTCTCGCGACTCATGGACGCTCTAGACTCTTCCTATTTCTCACGAGATCCAATCTCGTTCTCACATTCATTTCCGTTTACTTCTCTTCCATTGTGACGCCTCATGCATCACAATGCACATCACACACTCTTTTAATCTTCATCATAATATATCCTAATGTAGTACTTATCGTACACGCACAGCATGGTCTGTGCGCACATCTGTAACCTATATAAACCTGCAATGCAGACCAGGGAACCCTCAGTTTGGTTCTCCTGGAGTTTCTCCTCAGAGCTTCAGATAGTAGAGCTGCCCTCTCCTCTTATCCTTAGTCCCTGGAACTGGTGCTAGTAACCTGAACTGCTTATAGCTTTTTGGGTTGTTTCATTTTTTAGTAGAAGAGTATTTGGAAAAATGGTCACCATGATGATTTTCTTTCTCCAGTTAAATTTCCTTAAGACCCTAGCCACAGTAGACTTTCCTATGCCAGTTTGAGATACCATTTCCCTGCAGGAAAGATCATAAGATGATATTATTTCTGAAAGCAGCAGGAGAGATTGTATGGTGGCAATAAGGGAATATACTGGTTATGGCAGGGTTTATATATGGTGTCCTACACTCATTTACATAAGGGTGACATAATAAAGTACTTTCCAAATGCATCTAACCATATTACAGCATGCTATGGTCCAATATATGTTACTAAAACTCAAAGTCAAAAAACTGTCTGGTTGAGTCATTGTTTTGGAATGGCTGTAGCTTCATCAGTTCTGGCTCAAATCACTTGACCCTTGTACCAGTATGATGCCACGAGTAGGTACTGTATTTCATACACTCATAGTTTTGGGCTAGGCTTAGGGGTTATTGGGGACTATTGCATTTAGTGAAAAATGACCAAACATCCAGACTGTTACACGTGGGCGTAGCAAACTCCTATTGAGCGTGCGTATGACGTCGCACCTCTGTCACCGAGCATATCGAAGACGCGAACGGGACTTGTCACAGAAAACCTGCAGGGCGAGAGCCTGTCAATCTCGCGTGCCTAATCTGCGCCGGGGCTCTCGTCATCGAGCGTGAAAACCTGCCTAGAGACCTTAGGCCTAATCACCTCTGGTAAGAGTGAGACAGTTGTTGGGTGGGCTGACCACCAGTGGAAGAGTGTAGGGGAGCGGAGGTCCAAGAGCTTAGGGGAGGATGATCCTAAGGAGCTTGACTACACCGTGGATTGCGTAGATCAAGGTTAGAG
>JBBPRI010000164.1:0-45493 GCA_038092955.1 Boletus pseudo-olivaceus | reverse complement strand
ACCTCTTGCTGCTGGTCGGACAGACTCCCAACCCGTAAGTCATCCGATCTTTATCGTGCGCCCCGCTCAGTGCGATTCAGACGACTCAAATTCATATACCAACTCCTCGTCAAGCATATGCATGCCTTTATCAAGGAGACCAAGTGTGTGATTTCGCTTGCAGAGTTCGAAGCGCCAAAGACCAACCATTTGTCAGCCTCTCTACTGAAGAGTGGATGGCTGCCATCCAGTTCTTGACTCGAGTAGGCCAGACATGCGCGCCTTTCCGTCAGGAAATGGTCCTCCTATCTAGCGTGCTCGGCGTTTCGGCCTTGATTAGCGCTCTCAACAACCCAGTCGAGGGGAGTGCGACGGAAAGCACCCTCTTGGGCCCTTTCTACACCGAAGATGCCGAGGACGGTGAGTCTCCGTGAACGTGTACGAACGTCCAAACCTTACCACGCCCCCCAGTCGAGTTTGGCGGAACGATCGCGTCTGAAGGCAAAGGGGAATACATGTACGTCGAGGGTCGGGTCCTAACAACAGAGGGCGAGCCCATCGCAGATGCCGTCATCGAAACATGGGAAGCGGATGAGAATGGTACGACCGCGATCGCACGCATTCATATATCTGTTACCATCCACTTATCGTTGCCAGGGTTCTACGACACACAATATACCGACAGAGCCCACCCCGACTGCCGCGGGCGGTTGCGTACCGCAAAAGATGGCAGTTTTGGGTATCGTGCCGTTGTTCCCCGTGCTTACTCCATTCCGGATGACGTGAGTTCCATTTGGTATTTCTGATCCATCGCGGATTCTGATCGTCGATTGAAGGGTCCAGTCGGCGAACTTTTGATCTCCCAAGGCCGCCATAATATGCGTCCAAACCACTTGCATTTGATGGTGGAGGCCCCTGGTTACCACAAACTTATCACCGCCCTATATCCAGAAGGATGCACCTACCTCGAGAGTGATGCCGTATTTGGTGTTAAGAGGTCGCTCGTCGTGGTATGTGTTGTGTTTCTCTGAAAGCTTTCGAGTTGGTCATCATAGCATAGCCCTCGGACAGAAATTGGACCAAGTAGACGATGGCGAGGAGGCTCGCAAACGCGGGTTCCCAAAGGGCGGTCCGTTCAAGCTTTTGACGCACGACATCGTCCTACTCACAGAAGAACAATCCCGCCTTATCCGGAAACAAGCTGTTAGCGAATCGGAAGAGCTGTATCTCCAAGACAAGGATGATTGACATGTCTACTTCTGACACAAGCGAGGTGGTTTCTCGGTCCACCCCACAAATGTATTCAATTTGCCCGTATATGCCATATATACCACGCACAGAAACTCGAACGGAAATTAGTAGGAAACGGGTAAAACGACTTGCGTTCTAGCCCAGTCTAGACCCGCCGACATAACTTCACTCGAACGTTCAACGGTGTCAAGGTGATACCAGTCGTCCATTTCAGTAAGGTCTCTTTCTGCTCCTCGAAAGGCATTTTCGCGAGATCGTCCGGAACGCGTATCTGGTACCGACGCACGACGCTCGCGAGAATACTGACCATTTCCGTGTGTGCAAATCGCTGACCGATACATGACCTTGCACCGCCCGAGAACGGCAAGACTAAAGGAACGCAAACGTGAGTCTGGCAGACACATTCGAGGAGGTCGTAGAGCTATGGCACTCACATGCGTTTCTCGGCCACTGGTAGGACTCGGTGTCGATGAAGCGTTCAGGCTTGAACTCGGCGGCGTCTTCTCCCCAATACAGAGCTGCGGCGTGGGGTGGAGAGTGAGCCTTATGAGACGAAGATGGACGGGTCTCGTTCGAGATGAGCATGACTCACGGTTCATGTGTAATGCCCATATATCCATGACAACGGAGCTCCCCGCCGGAACAGCCATCAAAAACTTTCCAGTTTCGACAGTCGGACTGTCCCTCGATCCAGGGGTGAAATAAGTACCAGGCAAGAGCGTATCCTTGTGCACGTTTTTCGTTATACGAGGCTCGGGAGGAAACAGACGAAGTGTTTCGCGGATGCATGCTGTAGTGTATTCCTTTTGTGGGCTGTCAGTATGTGCTGATTTGGCGACGGAAGAAAACTGACAAGCTTGTCCATGTATTCTTTATGGTTCTGTTTGTATTTTGGTTCGCAATTCGTTTACGAGTAGGTGACAAAAGCTTACTGTCGTTAATTGTGTGAGAGGTGCATCCGCGAGCCATACGCGAGTGACCTCTTCGTAGAGTTTCTGCTGACAGTCTGGGTAGAGGGCCAACAATACAAATGTGAAGCAGAGAGTATGAGAGGAGGTCTCTGCGCCAGACATCAGCTTCTGGCTGAGATAAGCATTTCAAGACATGTCAACCAACCATGTCCAGCAAGAAGGAAAGCCTACGAGCAGAGGGATGGCTGAGCAGCGAAAGATGACTATCAACTGCATACTCACAAATATATTAGAGAGGACTTCTCCTTCAGTCAGCTTCTCCGAGTCCCCGTCCTGGTCCATGTTAGCCTCGACGAGGTTTCGTAACAATGCTGCGCCTGGAGCCCCGGAGGGTTCGCCAGACACAATTTCGGCACGAGCAGAGGCAACGAGATCAAGCATGTGGATTCGTAAATCGTCAAACGCAAGTTGAGTTAAGAGTGCGCGGGAGGAAAGATAAGGCACTTTGATCAGGGAAGAAAAGTGGTAAAACCATCCCGGGGCCAAAGCTCTGAAAATGACATTGTTGACAGAACCCATGACCGCGGATTGAAAGGTAAGCTTGCAATCGGGAGGCGGCTCCGTCGTCGATTCGGAGGTCCAACTCACCCGTCTACCGAAACCTGCGGTAGCGATTACAAGAAGTGTTATCTGAAAGCAATTTGAGCTCGGGTGCACAAATGTTAGATTATATCTTGTACCTTGGCCATGGGTGGCAACACATCCAAAGTGACATCAGGACCAGCAGCGTCAAGTTCTTCAAACCATTCGTTTACCACACGGAGGCCTTCTGACCAGACCAGTGCAATGTTTGCCTTGGAGTAGCCAAGTTAGACAAATGATAGTAAATTGGGTAAGTGAAAGATAGCTTGCCTCATTGAAGGCAGACATGGCGACTGAACGATGGCGCTTCCAGTCGGACCCTTCCATACTAACAAGATTTCCTCCATATATATTGAGGATCTCGTACTGAACAACATCTTTTTGGAAAGTGTGACGATCTGAAGTGACAATCTTCAATGCTTCGGGGTCTGCGATCCAAAAGAACTGTCGGGCTGCTGAAAGCAAGACAGATGCAAGGGACGTGGCTCCGAATTTCTTGTAGGCTAAAGGTCTAGTTGTTTAAAACGAGATGAAGAGAAGAGAAAAGGGCATACACGAGAATTTCCCGGCGTAGTATCCAACCATGCCACGTCTAGGGAATGTGGTACCTAGCACAAGAGCTACGGCGCCGTCCGGGGTCAGCCATAGCGTTGCGCGGCTTGGATAATCCCTACGATGGACGTTAGCGTTTGCCTCTGGAGACAAGTATGGAAACAGCGGTGCAGACACGAGCAGCAGACGTACTTTATCTTTGCAAAGGCTATCTGCACCAACGACGCTTTGGCCACGGCGAACTTGAAAAGTACAAGAGCGAAGATGGACATAAACCAGGGGTAGAACGGGGATGAGGAGACTGCCATGCTGCGTTCAAACGAGCAGAGCGCGGCCGAGCCGAGTGCTGGAAGCAGAAAAATGGAGAGGGTATTTATGAAAGCGACCGACACGTCATATTTGCAGGAATGGTTTACCAGCGTCCGGAACGATGACGAGGAACCTGCGTCACAACTTGAAAGGAGTTCAGACCCAGCTGTTGTAGCGACCGCCAGTGTGACACGGAGTGCATCAAGCCACTGATCTATTATTAATTATTACTAGCGAGCCCCCTCAATTGTTGATTATTGGCTGATCTGAGCTCTATCTTATTACAGCACGAACCTGACTTATTCCAAACTCGGCGGTAAACATGTAGCATTATGCTCGGCTAATTATCCGAGACACCGTCGGAGTCACAAAATTAAATGTCACAGATCTGAGAGTGAGCCAGCTTTCGACGAGTACTAGTTGCCTGTTCTTGTCAATTAAATGTGCCATGGTGGGCCATCCCTCCAAACCTTCAAGCTTCATGTCTTAACGTTCCTCAACTACGTGGCGACAGGATTGTCCCTGTCAAGGAGTGCACAGTGTCCAGGTCCCGGAACATGGCAGCTGTGCCATCACATCCCAGACAGCCTCACGGCGTGCGGCGTCACTTGCCAACGCCGGAAGAGTAGACTTTTTAGAGAGACTGCGTAATATAAAATTTGACATGCCGACGGGATGTCCTGTGGCATCCCGCTATACGCGATTATATGCACCAAATCTCTGTTGGCTCGGGTGACGACTAGACATACTGTCCTTTGCACTACGCTCGTATGATACAGCATGTCGAACAGGAAAGCAAGCATGTGAGTGTGACACATCTTTGACAGGCATGACATGTCCAAGAATCTACGAAAGACCACTGATCCGTGACAACACCCGCTACTTTTCGCATTGGGTAATTTGTTCTCAAGCAGACGTTCGACGATAAGTTTATATTCTCTCTGAAGATGTGTTAAGGTGGGTAATATCGCTCAGATGAGGCGATCCGCAAACCTCGGTCTCAATTTCGAACGCAACGTCAGCATGCACGCCGAATCTTCGTACAGACCAACGCATAGGATGGACGCGTCACGAACGCCACCAAACGACGGATGCCGTGTATCTCGCATTGCTGCGCAGACTTTGAAACGAATTTTGTTTGTTCCTTTGCCACCCAAAAACCAGGAAAGCACTGCCAGACTCCAGCTCGAAATGAAAGATTCGTGACAGTGGAAAACTCAGATGTGACATCAAAAAAACGTACGGTCAGATCTGGGGTAAGCACAAGAGGAACCAAACAAGTACAATGACTCCGGAGCGCTTGAGACGTGCATTGTCGCCTCAGTGGTGCACTGCACCTCACCTCACCTCCACCCAGCGAATGTCGACATAGGACTGCCAATCCGTAAGCTAATCCTCAACGCGTGTCCTTCTATTCCGGCCTGTACGATGTTTATGTGAGCTGCCAATTCATTCGTTCGTCGACAGTCCTAACCAAAACGCGGTCGCGTTCCAAACGTATCCAACTGGTCCAAGTATATAACAATTTCACCCCCGTGTGCGCTCCCTATCTACTAATCCGTCATGTTTTTGCCCACTTTTCTTGCCCTCTCCAGCGTGCTTCTGGCAAGCCACGCATCCGTTCTTTCCAGTGACACTGACGATGCAGACCCTACCACCACCACCACCTTCAATGGCTTTTCATTCGCAGCACAAGCGACGCCTAATGCCAACAAGGGGTCGTCTAATAACAATACGTTGCTCAACCAGGGCAACATGGAGGTACGTTGTCCTCCCCTCCCTAGCCCTGGCACAGTGTCATTCTCTGCCCACAAAGTACACCGGAAAGGTGACCATCGGTGGCCATGGTAATCAGTTCCACCTCTCCAGTGTTACACTGTAACCCAGCTCATGTTCCTTTCCAGACTTTACCCTCGCCATCGACACCGGCTCGAGCGATCTCTGGGTCTCCGGCGGCCAAAAGCTCACGCTCAACAGCACGACCAACACCACCGTGAACCTCACCTATGGTATTGGTTCCGCATACGGCAACATCGCTTACGCCCCCGTGTCGTTTGGCGGGTACGACATCGACGACCAAGCTTTTCTCAGCGTCTCCAAGACATCCGATCAAGGCGCCCAAGGCATCCTCGGACTCGGACTTGACGGCCTCTCCACCCTCGAACGCACGACGAAGAACACGTCCACCCGATCCGTCATGGCCAACATGTTCGTCCAACACCCCTCCGCGCTACACCTGATCGGTCTGGCGCTCGAGCGGTCCAACGACGGTGAGGAAACCGCAGGCGGGTACTTCACCATCGGCGAATACGACCCCCAATTCAGCAACATCACGTACATGCCCAAGATCCCCGTCACGCCGACGTCGACGTCCCGCTGGACGGTCGCGATGGATGCGATGACGATCAACGGGAAACACTATGGCCTCAATTCGGACGTCCAGGGAACGGAAAAGGGCCAGGCGATCGCTCTCATCGACAGTGGGACTAGTTTGGCGTATATCCCGGCCGACGCTGTGGATGCGATCTATAGCCAGTTCAACGGTGCCGTGCACGTCAAGACGACCGATCAAGACGCGTGGTTCGTACCCTGTCTGGGACAGGCCAATCTCTCGTTCACGTTTGCGTGCGTGCACTGTGCGTTCTGTTTGTTGTTATCACGAACCCAATCTCGGGCGCGGGTAGGAACGTCGCGTACCCGATCAACCCAATGGAACTGAGTTCCCCAGTAAGAGTCACTAAGCAAAACGATCAATACACCGTCTGCATCAACACGTTTCGTCCACCGCTCGATGGCGCACCTCGCGACTTTGACTACTTGCTCGGAGACATTTTCATGCGCAACGTCTACTCTGTGTACGTCCGCCCTTCCTCTCTCTCATCCCCATTGCCCGTTCGCTCCTTCGTTGTTCACCACCCATACCTCCATGCCTTGCATAGATTCAACTTTGGAAACGTGTCGACCTCCTCGTCCTCGTCGCACGGGAATAAGAAAAATACCAACACCGCCGCCGCAGCCGCCGCCGACGTCAACGGTGCCTCCATCCAGCTCCTCTCGCGCACCAACCGAGACCAAGTCTATGCCAACTTTGGGAATCAGCGTAAATTTTCTCTCATGACGTATCCCCCGTTGTTCGACTTGACAAAGCTGCACACGGACGGCACGACCGAGGGTGGGGGGCGGCTGGAACCGCCGTCGGAAGATTAGGAGGTACGGAGGTATGGAGTGTAGTACCTTGTGCCCGAGCTGCAGTCTGGTACTGCCCCGCGGGGGAGCCTATAGGGCTGCGGGAGAGGAGCCGATTTAGTAGGTGCTGTGCGCCAAATGTTAAATAATACTTGATACTTGATGCTTGGGCTGTCGCGACGTCAACAGTCCCATCCTCAGAAGACGGCCGGGTTATCAGAGGAACGAAACACATACTACGGTCCACTCCGTGTGAGGGATCATACAGTGCCACAAAAGAGCGACGGATTCGAATCGGATTATGGATGTTCATTCGAAACTACGGAGTGAGAGATGTATGGGCCATAGCTACTACTAACTGATAAACGGTAAAAGATACACTGTCACGGAAACTGCTATATTTGACAAGAGGACACGAGAAAAAAAAAGAAAAGGAAAACAAAGACGGATAAAAAAGCGTCGGGAACGAGAAAGACAGGGGTGTCGCAGGGCAGGCGGGTAGTGAAGAGAAGAAAAAAAGGCGGGGACGGTGGATGATACGCAAAACATACGAAACGATGACCAACTCCTTCTATCTCGATTTGATATCCCTCCCGAACCAAAAAAACATGTGCGCGAGATCGATACCGAAAGCAATTCGCAAAACCAAGATGTGAAAAAAGAAGAAAGAGAGAGAGACGGAGGAGAGAAGGGGATGACCGGGAGACAAAAGGACGGCTGAACAAGGAACAGAGGTGGCAATCATGAACGTGCCTGATGCGTGATGAAATCCGTGTCGTCGCTTCCACCGAACGTCGACTGGCGGCTTTCGAAGCTTGTTACGCGCGACGTCATCCTCAGGGCTCGCAACGTCTCATCCACATCGCCAGCTGGCTCCTCATCCCCTTCATCATCCGTATGTCGGTCCCCCCGCCCCATGTCAACCTCATCTTCACGCTGACTGTGACTCTGAGATTGGGGTGAAGGTGTCGCTTCAATGTATGCCTGCAGAATCGACATGTAGCCAATTCGTCCGCCGGGTCGCGCGCTTGGCGGAAGCGGGAAATCAGAGAGCGTCGACATTTGTGATACATCGGACGTCGTTAAATAGCTCGATCGAACGGCATCGGCTGAGGATAACCCACACCGTTTCGTCACAGCATTAAGAGAGGCCCTTCCATCTTGCTCGTCCTCATCCTCCTGAATAGAGAGGTGGGTCGACACGCGAATAGGGGATTGAACGGGGGAGGGTGCGGTGGCGGCTTCGAACTGACCATGCTTGATAGGATATCCTGTCATCGTGCATAACACATCAGCAAAGCTCCCCAATCCGGATAAATCATGCATCCTTACCAAACGTGTCATTCTCGCTGTCTTCCAACGGACTCTCCAAAACAGATGCTGTGTAAGACGAATTGACGTCTTCTGGGATAACCATGACAGGCTGTGCGGTAGATTCGCTCCCTTTGTGAATGGGCACATGCATTTGCGAAGATGATTCTATAGGTGGAGGGGAAGACCGCACCACATCCATGAACACAAACTTGGTCCCACTTTCGTTCGGGCGGTAATCCTGTGTTTCACTCTGGAGACGTGTCGGATCGGAGGGCGTCCGAGAAGGGTCTCGCCGGCCACGGACCCCCTCACTCAGTTTGCGAACAAGGTAAGTGAGCGGGCTGTTAGGTGCGGGGCTGCGGACGTCAGTCGGCATCTGGTTAATGGTCGCACTTGGTTCCCGGCGCTGATCTTTTGAAGCAGGGTGGGGCTTGTAAAAGAGGTCCTGGAATTCATCAAGATCGTCGGGGTTGTCGAGCGCAGACATGACCATCTGAATGGTCGAATTGGTCAAGGACGGGGGACTGTCCACCGCCAATGAAGACATATCCAGTTCCTCGGGTTGCAGAACAATGATTTTGCGCGTAGAAGGCTGTTCCTCAGGGGGCAAGAGTTCGGCTGCAAGCGACGATGTACTTTCCACGTTGGCTTGCTTGGCCATCGGGACCTTCGCTGGCCGCGGATGGGAGGCATACACAAGCGCCTCGCCAACACCATACTGCTCAAAGTCGGCATGACTGAGGGATAGATGCGGATAGAAAGCGCATTCTGTGGCCAGTTCCGTGGCCTCTTGGCCAGTTACCTTCAACGCAGCACCTTCACTGCCCCTGTCACCCATTTGTTCAGGCTGCGCCGACGCGGACCGGTATGGATGTGCGATGGGAACTATCGGCGGATGGATGGCCGCACGTGGGGGCAACCGATGCCTCAGGCTGACATCGCTGGCGACGCCAAGCCGAGGTAGGTTTGAATCAACCGCCGATAAATGCGGACCTGCATACTCAGAGGACTTGTGCGTATACTTTGACGACCAGTGGCTCTCCTGGTCACCTTCCCGATGTCGAGGTCCGGACACGTAAGGATGACCTGGCACCTTGAGGTCGAAACAACCCTCTAAAGGCGGTGGTGAAGTGATTGCAATGCCGACTTCACCACTTTGGAATGGAGAGACCTTGACCATGTCTGATGCCCCCCCAACATTGGTAGAATCGCCCGTGTGAGCTGTACCCTGCACGTCGACTCTCGAGGATGATGGTACCTTTTCGTCCGCAGAGGCACTGTAAGACTCGTCTTGACGAATTCCGCAGAAGACACCCGCTTTCAAGAACGCTGGTTTGCTCCGAGATCCATTCCGAGAGTGACCCCGTGGTAAAAGATTGCGAGATGATTTGGAAGAATTAGAAGTGGTTAGAGAATGTGAATGTGAATGAGAGTATGCACGTGAGTGGGAAGTGTGAGAGTAAGAACACGCTGATTGCGAATGCGAGTGTGAATATGCTTTAGAATGAGATGAAGAGTTGCTTGGTTTGGTGACGTGTACGGTTGGCATAGTGCTTTGGCTTCCGAGTAGCGTACGGGCAGTAAGAAATTCGAGATTAAATTGAGCTTTGCTACTTTCCGAAGTATGGTGACCATGAGCATGCCTCGCGCCGAGAGACTTGGAACGTGCGCGCGAGAACGAACGAGTGTGTTTGTTTCCAAGGGATTTGGAAGCCTGCTGTTTCCACTGAGCTCGCTGTTGCTCAAACGCCTCCCCCTCATCGATAATCCTGCAGCGTTCCGACCTCAGGTTAGAAGAACAAGACACGACAGAAGCAGGAGACTTACTTTTCTAACGAGAGAGGTGGCTCCGGTAGAGGGAGCTCGGCATCACTACCAAAAAGCTGGTCAGCGGCTGGTGTGGGTTCGTCCACAAGTGGATCCAATGCAGGTTCAAAACCAGCGCGCGGGGTGGCAGACGTAGATGGCTGGCCAGGTAAATCCACTGCGGACCGTGATCTCGTAAGGGTCGGATGTATGGGCCTGACATTCGAAGTGACAGACGTGACAGACACTGCACGGGGGCGCGGAGCCGGCACAGAGGGAAAGGTAGCTCCCAAGTTCCTATTTGGCTCACCTTCGACAGGTTTAGTCACAGGATCGGGAATGTTCCTCCCGGTAGCCGTATGTGCACGCGGCGCCTGCTTGACCTTGAAACGGGGAGAGGGAGAAAGCAGAGCATCCCACCAGGTTTCAGCCGATAACCAACGCTCCGGCCCCTTTGACTTTGGAGGTTTCTTTTTAATAACTGACCTAGGACGGACTGGCGCTGCTCCGGAGGTCAAGTTTGGGGTGGACATGGTCGTCTTGAGCTGAGACTGTAACAGGCCAGGGTGGCTCTGGGAAGTTGCACGTGGGCGCAGTTTTCCACCGTGCGCAAGCCCCGTGTTGATATCAGAGCGAGAACCGTGGAGGCGTTGGAAAGGTTGAGAGCTAGCATGACGCAAAGGCGGGACTGTATCGATGGTTTTAGAATATGCATTCGAAGAAAGAGGTGTGGAATATGCATAAGGATGGTGAATGTGGGTATGGGACGGACGAGAGTCAACTGGAGAAGAATGTTGCGAGTCTAAGTCCAGGTTTCCAACGAGATCCTGTTGTCGCGAAGAGAGCCGGTTAGAGGGGGAGATGTTTGTTGGGTCTGGGCGGGGAGAGGCGGAGTGGGAAGGGATAGGAGTCAAGGAAGCGTAGTAGGAATAATAATACTCCTCCTCCTCGGTCTGGAGTGGAGAGGGAATAGAAGACGGGTTGATAAGGTGTACTTGTGTTTGACCACTGTCAGCGACCCATCTGCCGGAGACAGAGTGGGGAGGGACGAGAAGGTCTTGTTGGAGTTGTGGGATGTGGACGATAGGAAGTCCGTGAGTGGACTTTCTTTTGGAGCTGAAAGCAAAGAAAGTGGTACAACTAGATCGCTTTGAACGACTTGGAGGACCAAGAGAGCGAAGTGCTGGGGCGGGTGATTCACCTATGCCGCCATTGGGTATGGGGAGTGACGGGGGCAGCGAATCGGACGGCGCAGTATTCGCGCGTGCGCGCGAGAAGTCCGGAGGGTGAATGCGAAAGCTGGAATCAGTTGCTCGACAGAGAGGTAAAGGGTTGCCTCTGAAGGGATCGAACTCTGGCTCGCCGAGACGGCCATGAGGGACGAGCCTGGCGGGGTGGTGGTGGCCTTCTGCATGTTTTTCCCGATTGCGGGGACGAGAGGGAGAGTCAGGGCTATGATTTGAACCGAATCCGAGACGAGCGGGCAAGAGGCAGGACAGCACACTGGAGGCCTTGAGGACCATCAAAGCCGGTTGTGAGCGGGGACGGTGTCGCGTCGGAGGGAGGCGGGGAAGAGAAAAAGGGCGGGGTGAGAACGCGAGAAGAGAAGGCGAAGTGAGTCGGGGTGGCGCACTGACATGCAGAGTTCAATTTTGCAGGGAGGTCAGAACGGATGAGGGAGGTCAAAGAGCGGAATGAGTCATGAACGAGAAATGGGCTGCCCTCACCGTCTCACACAGCGGCGGGGATAAATGTTTCGAGAGCGTACCTCTGGAAAACTAACACTGCTGACATCATTTCTCACGGAACTCCCACTTCCCGGCACTGGTCGGTTCGGTCTCTGCTGCACCCACCAAAGACCGATGTCAGTGTCAACCGTAACGACATCTCCTGCCGATACCAGTGCAGTATCAGCTCTTGCTTCACGGATATGGCATCAAGATCAGGCCGGTGGCTCGATGAAACTGTGGCACATCCACTCGCATCAGTCTGATCCTGCTTCGTCGCACGCTGGAGAAGAGCAGCCAGCGGCGCAACTACTCAAACAGCAGCTCGTTCTCACACACCCAGGAAAGAAACTCGGTCCCAGGATGGTCGATGATGAAGCAGCTCATCGCGAAAGAGTCCGGTATCCACCTCATCAGGTGCGCGTGCTATCTGACGTGGCGTATTACCCTGCTACATGTCTTGTTCAGGGACCATCAGGGGAGAAATGTCAGACTGGGTTTAGAGAGTGAGAGCAGCAGGATTGATCGGGACCGTATACTTAGGAATAACGGGTACATTGTAAAACTCTAATAACTAATAATACATAACCGTTATCTTGCGTTACCGCTCACCAGTTACCCGTCGTCGTCCACCATGACAAGCCACGCGCCCCATCGCACCCCACTCCGCCGCGTCTCCCAAGGCTCCCTCTTTACCCTCTCCCGTTCCCAACAGAACCCAGATGCCCCGCACGGCCTCGGTTTCATCGAACCCGTCATGTCCGAGCTCGTCGACGAGGCAGAAGCGCTCCATGCAAATGTGGACAACCTCCGCCACCTCAGCGACTCCCTCCGAGGCTTCAACGAGAGTTTCGCTAGTTGGTTATACGTCATGGACATGAACGCCCTCACCACAGACTGGCTTCAGGTGTGTTCCAATCGCCGGTTCGCAGATCAGCCGTGATGATGGATATATGCGCAGGCACCAACAGACATATCGTTTCAATTGGCGAGGAAACGCGCTGGTACGTTGTATGGCTCTGCTCTCAAATACCTCTAATACGTCTCGCATGTAGAGGAAGATGCACGAGCCGCCGTTGAAGCTGCAAAGACAGCCCCGCTACCATCCTCTGCACCTGACGTCAGCGCCATCACAGATGTGGGCAAGACGACCTATAACGAGACTGCAGACTACGAAACGACCTTTACCACTGTCCTCACCACCACGTCTGCTGATACAAAGTCTGCGCCACCGAAAGCCGTTCCGAAGAAAAAAGGAAAGCCAAAGCTGACAGCCAAGGAAAAGAAAGAACGAATGGTGGGTGCTTCTCTTCTGCCGTGCTCAGATATGTTAGCATGGCCTTGCACAGATGGCAATCGAGAAGATTATCATGTGTCTCCCGCTCGAGTTTCGCGGGAGCGACCCCGTACGTACCCTGCTTCACAACCTATTGAGACGAGTTGATGAGCCACATTGTGCAGGGTCTACGGCGAAACATGGAAATGGTGATCGAGTCCATGACCGACAGCGACGGTCGCGGAGTTAAACGTACGTATCCGCGCTCATTCAGATTCTATCGTCCATTTACCCACCCACAGTCATTGAGCTCGTCACCCCCCCCGACCTCAACCAAGCTCGAGTGAACAAATGTCTGATCGCTCTTGTGAACAGGAAAATCATCCACAAGGATAGTGCCTCAGTGAGTACGATGTGTGATCTTTGCTTCTTGCTATAGCGGAGATGATGACCGACAGGGTTCGGTGCTATATCACTGGCACGGACTATCTTGACGATCTGCCTGATCTGATTGTATACTTCCTTCCACACATCACGCAAATGCCGATACGACATTCGATCATGCTCGGATTTGCGAAAATTATCGTACGACTGCGCACAAACGACGTGTCACATCAGTAGGTACAGTCGCCACTTTTATGCTATATCCTGTGAGAAAGTGAATTCCAGCCTCGAGCATGGTTTACTTCTAAGACTTTTACCCCCAAGTTCTTCGAGGAACTTAGCTTGCGTACTCCGACAATCGAATGCTCAGTGGAAATGCGTTTGTAATATTTCCTGATAGGCATCTGTTGGATCAACAGTGCATTGAATGGTTAGTCAACGCGAGCGACTCGGTCATGATTGTCATGACGTGACGATGCAAGCCCGGAGTCCCGTAAGCTTTACGCTATTACAGGCTTTTTGGACCACCTGGGTGGGGGCCGCCATTGAAACTGTATTGTCTCTCGATCCAACTGATAATACTACTGAGAGAAATCGGGCACAAGATGTCGCAAGCTGGCAGCCAGTTGCGCGAGACACTGGAGACGGGGGTGCGCAAGCCCACCCTGCTCGTCGCGGACTCGCCCATGGTTGCCCCGAGTGGCACCCAGATGAACCATATGATATCAAGTTCCTCGAGGTTGTCATGTCTGAGCTCGCCGACGAGGCGGAAGCGGCGTAGACGACTCAGGAAGTCCTCAATGTTTTAAAGAGAGTCCTCGCCCAATCCATAATGGACACGAACGCGACCTGACTTGGTTCAGGCGAGTGCGGATTGCTGCGCCACTTAATAACCTGAGATAGATAGATGCATGAGAGGCGCACCGGCTGATGTGCCGTTTTCATTGGAAAAGAAACGCGCCGGTACGTTGAATCTCCACTCTAAGAGACACCCAGATCCTTCTCGTATATAGATAAAGATGCCCGAGCACACCATCTCCCTCCGCGCCAGAGGGTGAGCATCATCAAGGAAGTAGACATATCGACCTACGACCTGGCGCACGTATCTCGTGTGAACCGTGATCCACGTGTCCACATTGATTACTCGAGAGGTAAGGGCGCGTACCGCAGCCAGCCAATTTCAGACGTCGTGGTTCGTGGAGATGTCCCAAAACTTTTTTTGTCCAAAAAAGCGGAGAAAAATCGGCCAGAGTCAAAGCAAGTGCTTTGCACGGCCTTCGCCGTGGGGTACTTATATCGACCACAGTGACGGACGTCTTGACCGATAGCGCCCGAGGTCGCCGGCCGTGTAGACCAACTTGGCAGAACATAGAATCAAGTTCTGTGGTACAGGCAAGAAGACGTGCATCGGTGACTGCGGGGAGTGCTCGCATCTGGCCAGCTCGTCAGTGTCGATCATCATGAAGGATGGAAGCTTACTGGTTACATATCGCCTACATGTCCGCCAGCTGGAGCCAGGTATTGACGTCTGTGTAGAACGTGTCAAGGTATTGCGAGAGATTGACCTGTTCGGCTGAATATCGAAACATGGCGCTTCCAGATTGCCTTCGAGGAGGGAAAGTATGATAACACGACGTGTACACAATTGCACTGGCCTGCATACTGCGTTGGTAGGATCGGCTTCCAGAAGTTCAATATAATATTTGAGAGCAATCACCGCCGTTGCAGTTGCTTCCACATGCCTATGATCTACCCGTGGAACCCGTGGACCGTGGTGAACCCCGGACTTGTCGTTGGGCGTTTGGAATATTGTTGCTTGGGTGTGAACGCAACCACTCGAGCCACGAAGAGATGCGTGCGACGTCGATAGCAGCGAGCGCGAACTGTCCCAGAAACGCCCACACATATGAACAGGGATGTGACATGGTGTGGTGAACTGACATGCATTCGTCTCCCATCTCGTGGATAACATTCTTCTGAAACCTGAGCACCCGGCATTCGAGAACACCCCGTAATGAAAACACCCTGAAATGAGAGCGGGCTTTGTGCGCGTTATGTCACGAGTGGTACGCCCGTCGTAAACTGAGTCCTGCAGCCAAGATACGACGAGCACTCGGGCTCGCACGCCGCAGTGTGAGACTGTCCTTGGCGACGAGGCAAGGTTTAGCCGATCTTGACTGCTGATTGCCCTGTCGTCGCAACGAGATCACCTAGCTAGGATCCGAGTAAGAACAAGCGCCAAGGCACCTCCGTAAACAGACCCAGATTGAGGGTATGGAAACGTGTTTGTGGAATAACTTTGCGCACCACGGCAAATCGAAATCTTTCTTTCACTCCTCGAAACCAACGGCCGCGTACCACCGGGGAGAACGTCATCAATGCAGACTGGTGCGTAGCGGTTCTGAGGAGTGAGTGCGATGCTGACAGTTCAGTCAGACCCAACAATAGTATTTGACACTGGGGATCATCATTGGGTGCTGGCAGTCGCGTTCCACCCCGATGGAGTGCATCTTTTGGGCAGGGGCAATAATGAGATTCGACGATGGCGACTTGCAGATGGTCAAGAAGTCGGAAAGAAAATGGGAGTGACATTGTACGCTATTTCTGTGTCGAGGGATCGCAAGTGGACGGTGTGTGGCACCAATGAGGGGGCAAGTGTGTGGGACGGAGAGATGCATGAAAAGGTCATCGACGTCGAGGGCGGAGGCGTGGTGCATGCAGTGGATGTCTCCCTGGATTCAGCCAGGTTTGCCACTGGGACTGTAGGAGAGACGGCGAGCGTGTGGAGTATAACAAGTGGGGAGAGACTCGTTGGCCCGCTCAAACATGACAATCAGGTCACTGGAATCAAATTCTCCCCCAATGGCGAGCGCATTGCCACTTCCTGCATTGGGGCCTCCATCCAAATCTTTGACAGTCGCAATGGTGACCAGCTCATAACCATCGAGATCATCACACCCTTCGAGGCCCCAATCACTCCATTTGCCTGGTCCAACAACGGTCGGCAAATTTTTGCTGTATCAAAGGATAACAAGATCAAGTGTTTCAAAGCCTCCACTGGTTCCCAACTTAGCGAATCACAGGTTCTCAATGACAGCAATGGTAACAGCAACGTCGAGTCTATCGCACTGGCCGCCAACGGGACATTCATCGCTAACTACACAGGCCGCACCATCTCATTCCTGGACGCATCAACACTCGCCCAGATTGGCCCAGTCATCAAGGAGAGTGCAAGGATAGACTCCATCGCCCTCTCCCCAGACAACAATTATCTTGCGACTGGACGACGTGACGGGAAAATCAATGTGCGTAATCTCGGCCATATTCTCCCGGACTTTTATTGCGCTCCCAATGTAAGCATCCGTCCATTCACGACGTCAGCATGTCAGATAGGCCCCATTGACACACTACATTAGGAATCTACTCGCGAGGGACCACAACCAGACGAGACCCAGAGCGAAGACGGCGACGGTGATCTCCTCGAGGTACACGTTTGTTCTTTCGCCCCTCGAACCTAGTTCTCACAATCGCTTAGGTCGAAGTGCCGTCAAGCACACCCGTTACCCAGTTCAACTACGACGAGGTTAGCAATTTATATTTTCTTCTTACTTCCGTGTTGACGCCGCCGCAGCCACCGTCCCCGACACCTTCTACCGATCCCCGTGCGGACGACGCATCGGCGCTTGGCACGCCCCACGCCGCAGCACCATTGACAGATGCCCCACCCATGGCGACCCTTCCAGACGGACCTCCAGACGAAAATCTCAATACTGCCAAGTCATCTCAGATCAGGCCGATGCTGAAAAGGCTGCTACCGACGTGGGCCAGGAAGCATAATAAGGACCCAGCATCGCACGAGTTCGATCGAGTCTCCAGAAAGTCTCGTCGGGCCGCCGATCGTCGTTCACGTTCCCGCTCACCGGCGAGAGTGGATGCCACAAATAAGGGCCATTCGCGGATGGCTGCAGCTCAGCTCAACCAAGTGAGCACTATTTTTTGACAGATGAACGGATGCGGTGTGGTTGACATGCGATCTTAGCGAACTTCTACAGGAACACCAAGGGTTCGTTGCTCCTCGAGTTTGTACGCAGGGACTCATCAGACATTACAGCATCAATCGCGTGCCAAGCCCAAGCATCCAAACGAAGGTGCTTCTCACAGCGGACAAGGTCCTCCAGATCCAACGAAAGCAACCCCGGTGTGTCTTTTTCTGGTAATGGTAGAACTCGTCACAACATCTCACGCCGTATTAGGTGCAACAAGTGAACGATCCGCCGCAACATTTAGCCGGCAGAGTCCATGTAATGGTGCGCGTACTTTCCTTTAGCTTACATTGTCACACTCACTCACAGTGGATCAGGATCAGGGAGAAGATCCATCTCAACCATCAACCGGGAGAATCCTTGTAACGGTGCGTGCACTTTTCTTTCGCTTACATTGTTATACCCACAACGGATCAGGATCAACGAGAATCAGGCGACGCTATCCTTTCGATCAGGTTACGTATACCTGGATGGATGTTGTGTCGTGGTTCGGGTACTGGAGATGGTACCCATGGGTCAAGGTGATTTGATGTAGGAAGGTGTGTAGATAGTTATGCAGACACGAATCGTGCACCTCTTTCAGCGTCACCTCGCACCATTGATGCGAGTCCTAGTAACCCCGTCCATGATTAGGCTCACCAGTCACTCAAACGTCATTGAGGACATCACGATACACACGCGAAGGTCGTGATTGGAGGACAGTGTCTAATTGATTCAAGACAGCACTACTGCCAAACCTAAAAAAAATCAACTGAGACGAGGGTCGCGGTGTGCATTAGGATATGTATCTCGAAGTTCCTCCGGCTTCGATGTTTTTTTTCTTCACCACGGATCCAAGTACTACCATACTGCAAGCACTCAAGACTTGAGGCGATTGTCCCTTGCAGACAAGAACTCGGGAGTAGATTATCGATTGCAGTGATGGTTACTGATTTCAGGGCACCATCCGCATCGACCGGCGAGCTCCTCACACAACGGTCCCTCTGGTGACGATGCCGATGACAGGGAGCCCGCACGCAACCTCTATTCTACTTGTCTGACCACCGCATACGACATTCCATTCAAGAATAGCACGCGAGCTGAACTACTCGATTCACTATGATGCTGGGATGTGTGCAACACTTTTGGGGACATCGAAGCACTCACTGATCAAATATTAGAGACGCTCTTTTGTTCGCATTTCGACGTACATGAGGCGAGCGTTGTTGCGACGTTGTGGTGATACTTTGCCTCGTTTCACGATCGGGACGACGCGCAAGGGAGATCACACATCCACGAGCCCGTCCTGGCAGTTCCCGCTCTGCGGACTCGACGATGAACGCCATCATTAGGAATGTTTGACTATAGACGGCGAAACTAGCAGAGAGAAAGCTGTTGTATTGCGACGACTTGCCGGTCCAGATCAACACCGTCACTTTGCCCAAACGAGCCACGATCGCGTTATGGAGTTGGTCGAGTGCTCTCTCTCTCTCTCTCCGAAGTTTGGTTTGACGCCACCTTTGAATATATCGATTAAAGAGTTGCGACGTCCACTTCGCAGGCTGCTTTGCGCGTGGTCCTAGACGTAGTCGTTCGTACCGGTTGTATGCGTTGATTTAGTACGTACGCCAACTATACTGCAAGCGGCAATGGCAGTGCACGCCTTCGGTTAGCGGCGCGGGGAGGCGCCAATCCCCGACTCCTCCCTCGATAATCATTGCTGTGTTAACAAAGTGAGCGAGCATGCTATGTTCCACCAAAAAGGATTTTATACGTAGGTTCACCCTTTGTTACAAGAGAAGCCAGCCATATGCTCGTTGTGCTCATGTCTACCAGTATGTTGCCTTTCGAAATTTCGAAGGGGTGACCTTACACCACGAAAGCTGGATCATCCATAGGTCATCGTGAGAGTAAAAAAACGCAAACGTTTTCATTCGACGAAATCATCAGTCGCTTGAGAAACCCCGGTGGATTGGATGGTTGTATTGTGAATAATGAGAAGCTTGCGGACGAGTTCTCAGGACTACTTTGCTGCAACCTTGAAGTTCTTGTATGTATTGCATCTACTCCCATTAGTAATAAAGGGGACACATTGACAGACTGGTAGCGTATCGACGACGAAAAGAAGCAAAAGAACACAAGAACGAAGAGGGGCGTCCACGCCCAAACAGCCTAGTTCGTCTGGGCACCGACAGCCTGTCGCAACATCCATCAGCCAACCACACCCAACGAAATACAGAAAACAAAGAAAAAACACGCACGAGACGCTTCAAATGCTCCATAAACACCTGCAAGCTCACATCGTCCGTAAAAATTGCCTGTCCCGCACCCGCACCCTGCGCAGAACCATACATCGACACCGACATGTGCGTCGTCGATGGGTTCAACTTGGACAACAAAAAGCGCGCTTGACTTCCCCCCTGATCACATACGATATACCGTGGGATTGGGAATCGGTCTGTGAGAAGGTCTTGGGCGTCAGCGACTGGCGCTTCGAGGAGTTCCTTGAAGTTTTCATAGCCTTCTTGGTCTTGGTAGCCTGCTTTGCGCCATTGGGCGACGGTTTCGCCGTGGAAGATGAGGATGTGGAAAAAGGTATCGAGGAGAAGGATGACATCGGGTTTGATTGAGACGCTGTCGAGCAAGACAGGTTGTGGGGGAACGTCAAAGGTGTACGACATGAGTGTGGGTTGAATCATGATCAGGGAATCGTTGACGTCTTCTTCGTTCAGGATGTGTCTGTAAAAACGTGAGCACGAAGCAACGAAAGGGGGAACCTGGCTCGCCTGTAAAACGCAGTCTCATCCGGGCTGTTGTTAAACACCTGTAAAAACTGACTCCGCCTTAAATGAAACATGAACTGTGGGTAAATGCTGAAGTTGTCCGTCAACCTAAAGCTCGCCGGATCTTCCTTCCTATAGTCTGCAAACTTTTGACACAATCGGATGAGCATACGGTCCAACCACCTCAACACATCTGATGAATCGTCGATCTCGGCCTTGAAAACCGCTATTCTGGCCATCAACACAGCCGCTGCTTCCTGATCGAACGAAGCAGCAATGCTTGGCGATCCTGCTTCTGCAAAGTTGCGTGCGATGGTCGTCACCCGTAGGCGCTGCTGACCAGACGAGTGTTGATAGTGAGTGACGAATTGAACGAGACCACGTGAACCTGGCTGGAGAGCCTGGCCAGCGGGCGTGACGACTTCAAAGTACACCGCAACAGACGTTCGAGGGGTAACGCAGTTCAATTTCCACGCCGATGTTTGGCCAATACCGATCTCGGTCTCACCCACACAAGCTGACTTCTTTCCGGCAGATATAGCATGCCCGATCAGGCCGGAAACCCTGAGTTCCTTGGTAGTCTGTGGCGGTGTCTGAGATAGAACACAGGAAGTTGAGTGAAGAACCAGGTACCTGGACGTCAAAGGTGGCATTGAAGCCCATCTGTAGGAAGTCTTGGTCGTCTTTGTTGAATACACGAAGGAAACTTTGCTTGAAGATCGAGGTGGCAAACGAATCAGAGAGAACGACGACGCCGTTGGTCGAATTGGGCATCGATTTCATTTCCAGGAGACCGACTTGATCCAGGCAACCAGCGAATAGATCGACGATGTGGCCGTTGTTTGATGCTCTCTTGGCGAGACCTTCATAGAACTATGGATGAAGTTAAATGATACGGGTGATGTAGCTGGGAAGGAAACGCATATACCTTGACAGCGCGCTTGTAGTGCTTTACGCTATCGCGCTCGATGTCATGATGCGAACGGATCGGTTCTTTCAGCTCGTTGCTCACCACCATGCCAGGACCCTCGGTAGCGGGACCACCGGCGAACAATATGATACGAGCACCGGTGTTGGGATATGTAGTCTAACAAGTCATTATGAGCAATGGGCGTGTGGGACGAAAATAATGCTGACCTCCAACAAGCCAACGGCAACACTGATAGCTACACCGGTGCAACGAAGAGGGCGCTTGTCGTTAGCCACGGGCCATGGGTCACGTGCAAGGGTTTCGAGAATGCCGGTCAACTGGAACTCGCACTGTTGAACCGGGAGGAGGAATCGAGCGGCACCGAAAGCCTGCTGCGGCATTGGCTGTCCGGGACGAGGAGCGGCACGAGTGGTCGTGCTGAGGCCGAGCATGTCTTGAATTTGCTTGGGAGTATATTCCTTACCACCACGGAAGACATAGGATTTGCTACATTCGGCATAGCCGATTTCGTGAACTTGAGTCTGGAGTGATATGAGCAATGACGAGGGTAAGCGTGGAGTGACGCGTACCATGGTGCCATAGGTAATAAGACCGACAAGGGCGTAGGGTGGGAGCAAACCGAGGCTGACGACGATGGCATCCCGGAGCGCTTTGAGATCTTCCTCGTCGAGACAGGTATCAATGACGAAAAGGAAGATGGGGGGCACCTGGACTGGGCGGGAGAGGGTGTACTCGATGGTGGTGTATTTTGGGAGTAGTTCAGCGGGCAAGTTTGTGTTTGAGATGTCCTTGTAGTGTGGGGGGAAAGCGTTGCGGGAGAGACAGAAGGGACATATCCAGAGTTTTCCGCGAACGTCGATTTGGCTGCAAGGGGATGATGAGAGGACGGGAGAAAGGGCGAAGAATAAGATACCAGTAAGGGTTGAGGATGGCACGACACGGGGGCTTGCATGTGACGGGCTCGTAGAGGACTGGGGGGAGATCCTCGCGGTGCTTGAGGGGAGTGTAAAGGGCGGATATGGGCACCACCGTCCGGGTCGCCTCCATGCGCGAGGATGGCCAGACATTCCACGAGAGCCGGACACCTGCACAAAAATTAAACACAGAATAGGGTGTCTGATACGACCCAATACGCACCGTCGCGCTCCTCGACGTCCTCAAAGTTGAGCATGGTGAAGGATGATTTTCGTCGTCACGATTCACGGCGAGTCGACGTGTAGGATGATGAGGGAGGGACAAACTCGGACAAACACATGAGAGTGGCGCTAACTCTATGTCACTCGCAAGTCACAGATGGACCGAAACATACCCGCTCAAACTCCCGGTGAGTTGCCCCAGTTGTCGCTGTGAGTGTACCGACCCGTCTTCGGCGCGACAACTAACGCGAATATCAACTTCAGCTCGCCACTTCCCCCGCATTCGCTGCTGGATGCGACGCCTTCCAACACCACCGTCACCTTGCCCACTCCCGACCCTGTCCACGTTCAGCTCGCGAGCGTAGAATGGTAAGCATCGTCCCCGATGACAGTTCTTGCATGTGGCTGAGCATCCGCAGTCATAACCCACCCCGTTTCATATTTTATCCCATCAGCTGGGATGGCTCAGAGGATCCCTCCACTCAGAACAAGCTAACCGGACCGCCGAACCTCATCCCCCCGGACATTCAGACAGACTATGTTGACGACGACCAACTCAACTCTCCGTCTGCTGTGTTTTGTTTCACGGATGCCTTTTCGTCGATCGACCGCTGGAGACGCGACGTCGTCAAATGCGATGATGACACCGCTGATCTCTTGGATCCCATCCAAGATGCGGATACACCGTTGCCTTTGCTTTCCTTCCCACACGACCACCACGAAGGTTTCCTTCAATACACACAGCCTACGAGACCCCCTCCCCGCGGCGCATATGGCAATGGCAGTGAGGACGAGGTACAGCTGTGACCGATGGTCGCTACTTTCGTTTGACATTACTGCACTGATCTTTGCGCACTTGTACCACGTACATCTCTCCTTTTACACAAGATGGTTATTTGAATGGCATGGCTTTGCTGTAAAATGCGGCGAATAATTTCATCGCCGAGAACGCCTGATTAGTGATTTCTTTGTGTGATGACTAAGGAAGCAAGCCGTGTTCCAGTGCAAGTCTTTGAACATCATCTTTTCCAACTCGACCTCTTCTGCAATCGAGCGGAGAGCCATCCGCTCGTTCCATTTGGCACCGCAGTGGTATTTCTCCATCCCAACAGTTCATCTTTGTTTCATTCACGACGGCAGGTAATAACTGCTGGTGGTGGTGTTCCAAACTCACTCAGGACACGACATCTCACCGGGGTACACGACATGTAGGGCGTTGTTCTCCGTACATGCTGGCATTTCTTCACTGACATCCTCTCTATCAGGGTATCTGTTCACGTAGAGTCGTCCGAAATCGCTAGGGCAAGTTTACACGTCGCCCTCCCGTGGTATACACATATCTATACTCTCCCATTTCTTTCACTCTATCCATTGCTTGCCTATGCATACTACGTACGGTATGATGACTGGATAAAGAGCGAAGAGTGGACTTTCCTTGCTTGCGTCTCCCTGGGCGCTGGTCATGCCCTCAGCTTCCTCGTAACACGTTGGAGCGCGGGTGCAAAGGCTTGGATAACCACACGCACGGTGCGACCCTCCCCTCGTGCATTTTGTACATTTCCTGACCATATACGTCTTCTTTCATCTCAAAGGCCTCCTCGGTTGAAGACGCCAATTGCATTCGTCTTGTTCCTCATCACCATCGTGGCCAGGGTGAAATTGTACCACTGGTCAAGAGGATTCCGTCTCAACCGATGTCATATACCTTCAATTACCAACGGGACACATATGTCGTGGCAAAGTCATCGCCCATCGTGTTCACCCGCCTCCCGTATCCATGCACCAGCCGTCCCCCGCTTTCAGACTTCCTCGCACCTCCCGGCCTCGCGACGAAGGAAATTGACCCCCTTAAATCCTTGTACGGAAAGAACGAATTCAACATCCCGATCCCCTCTTTCGCCGAACTTTTTGCTGAACATGCAACCGCGCCGTTCTTTGTGTTCCAGATCTTTTGTGTGGCCCTGTGGTGCTTGGATGAATACTGGTATTACAGTATTTTCACTCTGTTCATGCTCGTGATGTTCGAGTGTACTGTGGTTTGGCAGGTACGCCAACTGGGATGCGCTTCCTCATTTGAGCTTATGGATATTGTACAGCGGGTCAAAACACTGACAGAATTTAGAACCATGTCGGTTGCACCGTATCCCATCCAGTGTCTCCGTGATTCCAAGTGGACGATTTTGCAGACGGATGAGCTGCTTCCCGGGGATGTCGTTTCGGTTGGTGAGTGTGCTCCGCCAATTTCTCGTGTTTGGTATCTAACAGTAATTCGTCCAGCTCGTTTACAATCGGAAACTGTTGTCCCTGCTGATATTCTCTTGGTCCATGGTACATGTATTGTCAACGAAGCCATGCTGTCTGGTGAATCGACACCACTTCTCAAGGAGTCCATCCGGCTTTTGGATACCTCGGACAAGATCGATGTCGACGGCACGCACAAGAACGAAGTCTTGTTTAGCGGGACGAAAGTTCTGCAAGCCAGCCCCACGAGCGAGTACCTCTGTGCTTGACCTCTACGCTTGATTCTTACGCTGCTACTAGGCCAAGGACAGACCTCGGCAGGAACTCCCGATGGTGGATGTCTCGGTATCGTATTGCGTACTGGTTTTGGCACAGCGCAGGGACAACTGGTCCGGACGATGATCTTCTCCACCGAGCGGGTTTCTGCAAACAACATGGAGTCCTTCTTGTTCATCGGATTCTTACTCATCTTTGCCATCGCTGCGAGCTGGTATGTTTGGGTGAAAGGTGCGTCACATGATGAATGTTCGATATCGATGCTCACATTTCGGCCGAACAGGTATTGAGAGAGACCTCAAGAAGTCCAAGTTGTTACTCGACTGTGTCCTGATCATCACCAGTGTTGTGCCACCAGAGTTGCCGATGGAACTTTCGCTCGCAGTCAATGCTTCGCTCGTAGCGCTCTCCAAGTTTGGTATGTCGATCCCTTGAAAAGCGATCCGGGCTCAACAATTCAATAGCCATCTACTGCACGGAGCCGTTCCGTATTCCTTCCGCTGGAAGGGTTGACGTGTGTTGCTTCGACAAAACAGGTACAATCACCGCCGAGAATCTAGTTCTTGAGGGTGTTGCAGGCATTGAGTAAGGTTTCTCATGCTCGTTGGTGCACTCCACTGACACTGTGCGGTAGCGACTTTGACAAGTTGAGGCTTATTGATGTGAAAGATTCTGGCAAAGAAACCATGCTCTGTCTCGCTGCGGCACATGCGCTGGTTCGCTTGGATGATGGTGTTATCGTCGGCGACCCCATGGAAAAAACGACTCTTGAAGCGCTTGAGTGGCAAATTTCGCAAGGTTTGTCTTTTGGTGTGGCATTACGTATACATTTGATCTGACCCGCGGTATACAGGCGATTCTGTTGCTCCCGCCTCTGCCAAGATCTCTGGTGCATCACGAATATACATCCGCCGTCGTTTCCAATTCTCTTCTGCCCTCAAGCGCATGTCCACCGTATCTACCCTTCCTTCGGGTAAGGCTCTTGCGGCTGTTAAAGGTGCTCCTGAGACAATCAAGCACATGCTTGCGCACGTACCCAAATGGTACGACGAAACATTCAAGTGGTATACGAGACGAGGCAGCCGTGTGCTTGCCCTCGGTACGAAGGAGATGGATTTGATGTCCATCGACAAGGTATCATCCTCATTTTGGCGTGTTTCGTTTCTCGGTCTGAACATGTTTTGTAGATTAACAAGCTCCACCGAGAGGAAGTCGAGAGTGACCTCACATTCGCTGGATTCCTCGTTTTCCATTGCCCGTTGAAAGCCGATGCCGTAGCAACCCTCAAAATGTTGGCCGACTCGTCACACCGTGTATGTATTATCGGATTTTTGTTGGTCATGGTTATCACGCTTAGTTGCGGCTTAGTGCATTATGATTACGGGAGATAACCCGTTGACGGCCGTACATGTCGCACGCGATGTCGAAATTGTTGATAGGGATGCGCTTATCTTGGACTTGAAGGAGAATGCTGCTCACGAAGCTGGTATGTTGACTCGTGTCGCCGGCACAATTTGTCGTTTCTAATTTTTCCGTTTCCCTGCAGATCTTTGTTGGCGCACTGTGGACGAGAGCAAGATCATTCCAGTTAACCCTTCCAAGCCCCTTGACAAATCACTCTTTGACGAATACGATATCTGTATTACGGGTGCTGCTATGAAGCAGTTCCAGTCTTTACCTAGCTGGAACGACCTCGTGCAAAACACCTGGGTCTACGCTCGTGTTTCTCCCTCCCAGAAAGAGTTTATCCTCACCAGCTTGAAGAGCCTGGGATATGTCACACTGATGGCTGGCGATGGTACGAATGACGTTGGTGCGCTCAAACAGGCTCATATAGGCGTTGCACTCCTGGACGGCTCTCCCGAGGACCTACAAAAAATCGCCGAGCACCAAAAGATGGAACGAATCAAGAAGGTCTACGAGAGTCAGCTCAAGATCTCTGCACGCTTTGGTCAACCACCCCCACCCGTACCACCTGCCATCGCGCACCTGTATCCGGATGTCGTCGAGGCGCAGAAAAAGGCTGTGGCCAACTTGCAGATTGCGAGGCAGAGGAATCCGATGGAGAAGGTTAGTTTTTGATGAGGCTTTGGTGGGTCATTATGCTGATTGATATGGTGCAGTTTGACATGGCCTCGATCACGGATGCGTTGGCTAATATGGACGGCGATGAAGAGGTTCCTCAGATCAAGCTTGGAGACGCATCATGTGCTGCTCCATTTACCTCCAAGCTCTCACATGTTGCGGCTAGTGAGTCTCGTTCAATCGCCACTACGCATCGACTCAACCTATCCTCTAGTTAGCCACATCATCAGGCAAGGTCGCTGTACGCTGGTTGCGACTGTCCAGATGTACAAGATCTTGGCACTGAACTGTCTCATCACCGCATACAGCTTGAGCGTACAGTATCTAGACGGCATCAAATTTGGCGATTACCAAGTGACTGTCAGCGGAATGTTGATGTCGGTCTGCTTCTTGTGCATTTCGCGCGCACAGGTACGGTGTATGCGCCTTTTTTTGATGTTTCGTTGACGTACGTTGTGTTTTATAGCCCGTCGAGAAGCTTTCACGCGAACGACCACTGGGCAATATTTTCAATCTCTATGTGTTGTTGTCTGTCCTGATCCAGTTTGCGTTGCACATCGTGTCTCTGGTGTACATCACGAACTTGGCCCACTTTTACGAGCCGTGAGTTGCGCTCATTTATACTCCTGCAACGCTATGTCTTAGCAGTCTCCCCTGTTGCCACAGACCTGGCGTCATCGACCTCGATGCCAAATTCGAGCCAAGCCTCTTAAACACAGCCATCTACCTCTTGGGTCTCTCACAACAAGTCTCCACGTTTGCGATCAACTTCCAGGGCCGACCCTTCCGCGAAGGAATCCGTGAAAACTCCAAGTTGTACTGGGGCCTCGTCGGGGCGAGTGCGGTCGCGTTTTCAGGTTCGACGGATTTCTTCCCCGAGTTAAATCGGTGGCTCCAGATCGTCGAGATGGACACTGCGGTACGCCCCTCTCGCTTTCGCCTCTGTCTCCGCCCTAGGACCAACGGAATGGTTTGACTGACTTCTGATCCCCATTCATGCGCGTAGTTCAAAATGAAGTTGACGAGTGTGATGGTTGCTGATTTCGCTGGTTGCTGGGTGATTGAAAAGCTATGTAAATATTTGTTCGCAGATTTGGAGCCCAAGCCGTTGATCACGCGTGGACGGGAGCGAAGGGAGGCGAGACGGATAGTGGAGGCGAGGGTGGGGGAGGTAGTGGCTGGGGAGAAGAAGGCGCAATGATGGGCTGGTCATAATATATAGAGCAAATGATGGGTTAGAGAATAAAATCATTTCTCTGTTGGAAGTACCGTGACCGTATCTACAATCGGAACCGATCCGTGTTGATAGGACAAAAATGATTAATGAGCGCTTGAGCGCTGTATATCATATTAGGGCTGGGCCAGTTTGCTCAGGACTCTCAGTAACCCTTGCGCCCCGCCCCCACTAGTATTGTTCTGTCTGTACCTCAGGTATCTGTGGACAGCTACCAGTATGCAGTCTACGGAGGATGGTACGTACTACTCCGTCATTCGGGGGTAGTACCAGGATAGCGATCAACTCTGATGACCGCACACTAGATGGCTCAACAATAATGAAGTCAAACAGTCAACGCGAAATATATTCGATTGCCTTTGCCGAGGACGGCAAGCAGGTAATAAGTGGCAGCGCTGAAGGATTCCTTCGGCGATGGCAGGTCGATGACGGCAACGAGGTGGGAGAAGCAATTCAAGTCGAAAGTGGTGGGGAGATCTTTGCAGCGGCACTCTCCCCGGATCGCAAACGGTTTGTGTGTGGACTGAGGTTTCCAAACAGCAGCGATGGAAAGGCAAGGGTGGGCGTGTGGGATGCGCAGACCCGCGAAAAGACCCTGGACGTCCACGATCACACGAATACCGTACTCTCGGTCGATATTTCCCCCGATTCGACGAGATTTGCGACGGGGGGGTATGACAAGCTCGTGTTCATTTGGAGCTTGATGACGGGGGAACAGCTTGTCGGGCCGCTGCGGCACGACGGTATCGTGGTGACCGTGCGATTCTCTCCAAACGGCGACCGCATCGCAACTGCCACGTACAAAAACTCAGGCGCAGAGTCGATCCGTATATACAACAGCGACGATGGTCAGCAACTGTTGGACATCCCGTTCTCAGTACAGACATGCCCATTGTCGCCGCTCGCCTGGTCGGCTGATGGTCGTCAACTTTTTGCCGTCTCGTCTGGTGAAACCAAGTGTTTCGATACGTCCTCGGGAACCCTGCTCAGTAAATGGTCCATTCATGGTAGAGGGTATCCCGCCTCTATCGCCCTAGCGCGCAACCAAAAGTTCATTGTCGTCTCTGCGTACAATTCATTGTCTTTTTGGGACACCTCCACGCATAAGCAAATTGGGACTGTTATCAAGCGTGCACGCCTAGTTTGGTCTATTGCGCTCTCGTCCAATGACGACTGCGTTGCAACCGGCGAGGAGAATGGAAAAATTATCTTGCAGAGTCTCCGCGATATCCTTCCGGGCTCATACTTTACAGTAAACGTAAGTGGTTGCGCCTGGTAAGGCTGTCGAGTCTAATAGGTCGTGGTCTCCCCTTTTTTTTTCTCGCATCGTGAGTGTGTGGAATTGGACATCGATTCTCCGCCGATCCTAATTCCCCTGTTCACACTCACAGTCGCACAGCTGCCGCTCATGTATATCACTGAGGTGGCATTTAGGTCGTGGACGGAGGGTAACGTGACGCGTGTCGAGGAACTCCTAACAGAAGAAATCATACATCCCTCGAATCCCTTCCACCATGCACGCGCACTCGCTCACCGCGCTCTTGTGCGAATACGTTCGAAACAGTGGGACGCGGCTGTCGACGACGCCAAGAAGGTAACTTGTAGTTCATCTACTGTCGCATGGTCATGCTGACTATCGCACGCAAAGTCTGTTCAGGTTCAACGATCGGTGATTGGTCATATCGTGAACGCGATCGGCCGGGCCCACAACGGAGAACACGAGCTGGCGATGCGCGCCTTTGACCTCGTCTTCACTGATGGTTTCCCGGCGGTTGAAAGTAGATATCTTTTGTTAATCAGGGTATGTGCCAATCATCCTCATCGCCCCTCGTACCAAATTTTCGTTTCACTCAGGCTATCGTATTGTTCGAATGCGGAAAACACGACGACGCTATTTCGCGTGTAGATGACTTGATCGACGTCGTGGATGACCATTCGCTATATGTCACTGTCCGGGTGCGTACATGGTAAGATATGAGAAGTTAGGCAGGGTTGACAGGGCGTTATGCAGGCTCAGATGCTCCTCCTAGTCGGAGGCGTGTCGATGAGAAAAGGAGACAATGAATATGCCATAGGATTGTTCAGACGTGCACAAGAAGCCGTCCCGTTCCAACTAGGACCTCGCTTGGTAGCAATCTCACTTGTAAGTTACCCTTTTTGATTTCCTCTTCAGTAACACCAACTCTATTTGAAAGATATTTGGATGGGACTTTGGTAGACTTCCCCTCGCGATTCAGTTACAGCTAGGCAAAGCCATGTATGCTGCAGGCCATACTGAAGCAACGGAGTCACTTTCTACGATAGTCGGATCTCTCGGCGAGCATGCCTTGACTAGCGAGGTGATTGCAGATTGGGACCCAGGTATGCTTGGTCATGGTCAATCTGGATTGATGTGCATTAAGTGTTCGATGTCAGATCTCGTTCAAAAGTGTCTCACGACATTCGAAAGCGATGGCGATGCAGCAGTGCAGTCGAAAAATCCAAAGGAAGCAATCGTACAATATTCTACTGCATTGTCCCTGAATCCGTCGAATCGCGCGGGTCTCCTTGTTAAACGAAGCAAAGCCCGAGCAATACTGGAATTATGGGAGCATGCACTGATGGATGCAGATGAGGTATGGCTTTACACTTCTTGGTGTCCGATGATCGTCCATTCAATCGACGCAGGCAATTAAAGCGGACCCACTGGTCCCGTGGGGACATGAGAGAAGACATGCAGCATTGCATGGTGTGCAGCGCTATGACGAAGCAATCGGCGCGTTCACCCGTATGCTTTCCCTCATCGAGGATTCTCTTGACGAAGACATCCGTCGTAAGTGTATTCGGACTAGCGTGAAGATCATGGATCGACTCGGTTGCACAGAACTAGGCAAGAAATATGTTCCACCTTCCCAGTCGGAGATGACCATCGAAATTACCGTTCGCGGGGTCTTCAAGATATGCCCACTCGTCCTCATTGACGTCCAGAGTGGTCGTCTGTGCGATGGACCGCAGCGGATGCATACATTCAAGTCGGAGCCCCAGTTCAAAGAACTGGTCTCCTCCATGACGGAGGAATTAGACGATGGACGCATCCAGCAAGTTGTGGCAAAATATTTCCAATATGTGATGTTTTCGCATGTATGGGCAGGGAAGGAGCCTTCATTCCAGGACGTCAATTTGGTCAGCTCGATATGGCATCTAGAATCGTCGCCGCTGAACGAGAAACTGCAAAAGTTCTGCGAGATGGTTCGGAAGGACGGATATCGGTGGGCATGGAGCGACACGTGTTGTATCGATAAGACGATCAGCACCGTGTTGAGCCAGTCACTTACAATGATGTACAAATGGTACGAAGCATCGGCAGCTACGCTTGTTCTGCTTGCGAGCATAACACCTCCGTCGGCCCTTGGCGGTCTCACCTACAGCATCTGGATGACGCGGGCGTGGACAGTGCAAGAACTTCTCGTACCAAAGGTGATCCGATTCTACGATTCCGAGTGGAATCCATACCTCGGTGACACCCGAGCCAATCACAAAGAGTCCCCTTCGATCATGCAGGAGATCGCGGATGCTATCGGCGTTGCTCGCGACACCATCATCACTTTCCATCCCGACGATCTCAGCATCCGAGAGAAACTGCGACTATGCTCGACACGCAGCGCGACGGTGGAAGAAGATGTCGCATACTCGTCAATTGGTATTTTCAAGAGTGATATCCGGCCACACTACGGAGAAGGAGACGCCGCACTGGGTCATCTGCTGGAGGAGATCGTCGCTCGTTCGGGAGAAGTGACAGTGCTTGCTTGGAACGGCAAGTCTTCGCCATACAACAGCTGCCTTCCCGCCACCCTCGCAGTGTATAGTCAAACACCATATGATCCGCCCACCATCAAAGATGCCGAAATGAATGTGTGCGTTGAGGCATTAAGAAAATCACTCCCTAAGACAGAAGCTATGCTAATTCACGACCGAATCACCCGTTTACCACCCGCACGCTTCGCCAACCGCCGACTACACCTCCCATGCATCGCGTTCGCAGTCAAAAGGCTCAGTTTACAAAATTTCGGGAATGGTCAAGAGAGCCGTTACCGTGCTCGGGTACCAGGGATTGGCTATGTGGAATTCCAGACATCGGACAGCCTCTCGTTGACGGAGCCACGGAAGCTTGTTTTTGTACAGCCATGGATCCGCGATCTGCGCGATCCACTTGACGGGTTTCCGTGGCAAAGTGCATCGGATGGTGACGAGTCCGAATCTGATCCGGGCTCCGAGTCCTCATCGCCCGCTTCGCCATCGCAAGGTGCACCCGCCGCTAAAATGGATGACTATATCCGGGCGTTGCGGCTAGTTGCTCGTTTGCAACAGCCATTCAATGCGCTGTTGCTCCAGCAACAACCCAACGGGGAGTTCAAGCGAGTCGCTGCTGAGCACGAGATCATTGTGCCAGGACTCGAACGCCACATCAATTTCGCCAGGGACATCCATGCCGACGTCGTGGAAATATTGTGACGCGGGTATACATATGGGTTCTGTTACATGCGTTTGTCGAGTTGTACGTCGTTTTTCGCAGTCGTGTTGCTCTCCGCTAGGATAGTACTCAAATTCACCCACCTCATAACAATATATATATACCTCTCGCTGTATCGCCGCGTGGTATACCGCCGGTTACCAATCATATCTAATACCATGTTACGGTGTACAAGAACAGGAATATATGATACTTTCGCTGTAACTGTCATCAGATATGTACTGCTTACCTGGAGCCACACATACGATCTGGTGATCATGCACATGTCTCCATCCCGTGTTGGATTGTGAGTGCCGCCAGTGTGAGGCAACGAACGTGGCGGGCGGCACGTGGACAATATCACGAAACAAAGAGCACCCGGGACAGACGGGTTACGTGGGTATCGTGTACGAAGCCAGGGCACGAGTAACATCCGGTGGTAGTGTATCCCGAGAGAAAATAATGCAGTGCAAGCATCGGAATATTGCCAAGCAAAAGACACAGCGGGTATCGGTTGGGGTGAAAAGGGGCAGAAATGCCTCCGACGCGCCGTCTGTGAAAGTTTGGCCCTGCGAGATTCGGAGATGATTAAAACGTGTCGCCAGATAGGTCGGTCCGGGATCAGCTGGCAGTCGACCATATCAGCGTGAGTCGAATCTACTGCCGTTTGTAAGAGGCCTGTTATTGGCTTCTCTTCAAACGAAAAGGTCATCGGCGATCGGCCGACGAGTGCTCCATTCCGACCAAGGTCGACCATGCCATAGTTTACCTTGAGCCCCAGTCTGTCGAAAGCGGTGGTCAACGGACCGCGAAACTTGTGCGATGAGTGGGTGGCGTCACACGACAGAAAAGGTTCCAAGGGATATGTGTGGGTCCGAAGGCGACCCTTGTGTCGTATGGATACGCAGACGGAGATGAATCGATGACTCTCCACCGTGCGATGACTCCACATGCTTGAAAGTACCTAAGCGGACATTTAGGGCGAATCGCCGCGCTAGTACAGCATGTGTTCCTCGACTCTCCGGTAGGATCGCACCTCATGCTATCTAGCCTTTTCACAACGACTTCGAAGATCTCGCCGATCAAGAAGCCTCCCTTCGGTCCGAGTGAGGTCCATCTATTGGAGAGAATCGTGAGATATTTCGCAAGTAGATATCATGGGAAATGAGGTAGGGATGTATAGCGGTGGCCGAATAGCATGATATTTGCCTTTGCGACTTGGGTGGATGGAGCTTCACCGAGGGGGGGTGCATATCGACCCCATCCCAACTCGTAAATTGGGGGTCTCTTCTGCTGGGCCTCGCAGAGTCGACTAGTAGATTTGATCAGGTAGGTGGTAAACTACTCTGGTAATGCAGGCATGATCCACTCCGCATCTGTGGTACGAGAAAATGCGTAGATCGTCCCGAGAAGTATGGTTTTCCGGGGAATCCTTCTGCTTATTGTAATCGGTGAGCTTCGTCAAGTGCGATAACCAGCCCGGGTTCATGGATATCAGAGATTAGGAAATGCTTGGGAGATGATTGAAGATATGTCGTTATGTTATCCGCGAAGTGGCGCTGTGAAGTAATTCGACTCATCCTTTGATATATGTTTTGGAATCGGGTGAAAAACTCGGCACGATAGGATAACATGAAACCACAGATAAGTTTGTTTCCATCCGAATCGATAGGTCTGGTCTTCCTCAACGAGTTTGAAGATCGCCACGAAAGTGCGCAGCACTGCTTGCCATAAGTAACGACCCTTGAGCCGACAATAAGTGCACTCGCCAGATTCGCTGGGGAACGCCAAGGTATGGTCTCCCAAAACCGGACCTAAAATTTGGAGATCAGAAGGCTGTCCGGTTCCGACCCTACGAGGGAGGCAGTGTTAACGTTCAGCGCTCGACGTTAACAGTCAACATTCAACGTTCTTTGATCGGATAATGCCGGAATCAAGGCCGATGAGAACGATACAAGCCGAGAATATAGTTGGAAGTGAGCACAGACAAGGACAAAGCTATTCAGTATCGTGACGGACATGGCAACTACACAAGCTGGAATACCGAAGTTCAAGTTGTTCTTTCGCCTGAGGAAGTGAGTCATGTGATCTTGTGACTCGTCGATCCAAAGTTGTTGTGTGTGCACTATAGAAGAAACGGGGGAGCAGCCTGCCTGAGTATCATCGATTAATGGGTCGGCCCCCAGAGATCTCAAGCAACTTGGGAGGAGCAGCCCAAGTAGCGTATTTAGGAAGGTGGAGCATCAAGACACGAAGAACGAAGAGAGAACATCATTTAAGGTATTTGTGCAATCCTGTATAAGCCAAAAACCTGGGCAAATCAAAGCTCTTGTTCCTATCCGACAATTTTTGTCCAATACAGTCCCTCATAACTATAAGCACCCCGTCCCCGTGCCCCGGGCTTACAGAAGGCACCATCCATGTTCACCGAGAGGGCCGCACAAGGAGCACCCGGGCGCCGCTGTGTTCGCTTCCCGTTTCTCTCCTCGTCACCATGTCCTCAGAGCCCGAAGGTAAATTCATGGAGAAAAATGGCCTTCAAGTCGAAACCCAGGACGTCTATGACGAGGCTGTCCTCGATCCGATTTATCATGCCAAGGCACGGATTCTCAACGATGCACTGCAAGACATTGGCATGGGAAAGTACCAAGTAAGCCCTTGTTTCATTCCTTTCCTTCCCCGTGCACCCACCCTACCGTCATCTCTTTGGTGCGTCGGGTGATGAATAATTAACGCCAAGTCTGCTTAGTGGTTCCTGTTCGTCGTCGCTGGTTTTGGTTGGCTATCGTGAGTGTGCTAATCTGTCGTCGAATGGGCTCGCTGATATATTCGGGCAACCAGTGATAACCTTTGGCCGGTGGGTACAGCTGGGCACCGTGGCAACGATGGTTGTTGATATGCGTCGATCGATGCTCTAGATCGTCACGGGCCTCATCCTCAGTCCTGTCATGTACGAGTTCAATGTCCAAGGGCCGCTCCTCAAGCTTGCTCAGAACATTGGGCTGCTTATTGGAGCTGCTTTCTGGGGTGTCACATCAGACATTTGGGGTCGTCGGTAAGGCATATTCCGTCGCTGTGCTGGATGGTCATCTGACGTTCACCTAGGTGGGCGTTTAACCTGACCCTCCTCATTGCGGGAGTGTTTGCAACCGCAGCTGGAGCCTCACCGGACTTTGTCACTCTTTGTTCGCTCGCGGCGGTCTGGTCGATCGGTGTGGGCGGTAACTTGCCGGTGGATTCTGCAGTGTTCCTCGGTTCGTTCTTCGCCTTCGTTTTTCCCTGTGTACCAACTCTCGTTACCAGAGTTTATCCCCGCCTCACATCAATACCTGCTCACCGTACTCTCTATTTGGTGGGCTTTCGGACAGCTACTAGGAAGCCTGGTGTGTGACAGTCCCGCCTCCGAGCCAATCTAGTCACAGATTGTTCGAATAGGTCGCTTGGCCACTCATATCTGATTTTTCGTGTGCGGCTCCCCCGGCCCCTTGTCCCAGGTCTTCCAATGAAGGCTGGCGTTACTTCCTTTATACCATGGGCGGTCTCATGATACTCCTCTGGATCCTCCGATTCTTTGTGTTCAACCTCTACGAAAGTCCCAAGTACCTCATGGGTCGTGGCAGGGACGAAGCTGCGGTTGAAGTCATCCACAAGGTTGCAGCTTACAATGGCAAGACGAGTTATCTCACTGTGGAGCACCTCAAAGACGCCGAGAAGTTTGGAACGGTCTCGTCAGAGAAAGAGGTCAAGATGGATGTGTCAGCGGTTGCCGCTATAAAGAGAAAACTTGCGATATTTGACGCGAGTCATGTCAAGCCCTTGTTTGCGACTCGGAAGCTGGCGTACTCGACTGGCTTGCTGATTGTTCTGTGGGGTAAGCTGCTTTGCTCTACTTCTGGTCGTGGCCGGGCTGGTTGAAATCGAATCGCCAATGCAGCGCTTATCGGCCTTGCTTTCCCATTGTGAGTACAGGTTCGCTTGTAGCATACTCGGTACTCAGTCTTGTCTTAGGTACAATGGGTTCGTGACATACTAGTATGTTGCATCACCGTTTTCTTCTAAAGCGTAGCACACCTGATACGTTCTCATCAGCCTCGAAAGCAGAGGAACAGATTTCGGTGACAGCTCCGTGTACATCACATATCGTAACGTCAGCAACCCAATCGTTGCGGACTTGTCAAAGTACTGACCCGAATTCCAGCAAATCATCCTGAGCGTGATCGGTGTTCCCGGCGCCCTCATGGCAGGGTACTTAGTAGAACTACCGCTCCTTGGGCGGCGTGGCACCCTTTCAATATTCACAAGTATGTGCCGTGCAAGGCCATCCTGTTGGCCAAATATTGACCGAGTTGCTACCAAGTCCTCACTGGTGTGTTCATTCTCGCGTCGACGACTGCACGCACGTCGGACGCACTGCTTGGATGGAATTGTGGATACAGCTTCACGAGCAACGTGATGTACGGCGTATTGTATGCGGTGTCACCCGAGTTGTTCCCTACGAGGGAACGAGGGACCGGAAATGCCATCGTTGCGAGTGCAAATCGTGTATTCGGTATTATGGTGAGTGGTTGGAGTTCTTGACGGACCGAGAACCACCAAACTCTGTGTCTGGGACTGAAACTGACTTGACCTGGTGGTGGTATAGGCACCCATCATTGCGTTGTATGCCAACTTGAACACGTCCGTGCCAATCTGGGTGGCTGGTGCGATATTCATTGTAGCAGGCTTCATTGCATTGTTGTTGCCGTTCGAACCTCGCGGAAAGGCGGCGTTGTAGTCATTAGTAAAATTCTTGAACCTAACGATTTGTACCCACGATCTTGTCTTGTTGCCGGATTACGTGAATCGTGACTCGTGCAGACGCTGTGAGGGTTTCGAGAGCTTGATCGTCGCTCTGTCCTTGGTGCATTTTGTGTTGAGTCGAGATCGCGACATGAGACAGTCGCATCACACAGTTACCTGTACGGTGGGTATGCCGAAGGAGCGAATGTCTGTAAGAGTCCATTCCCACATTTACCGCGTTGCACACTCCGTAGCGACACAGCTGTTGTCCGTGGATACTTGGTGGAGAGACGTCGGAAGACCAGGGAATGGGAACCGTTCTCGCGACGCTGGACCTCTGCTGCATGGATAAACACGACAGGCTTTTTTCTCAAGTGCGCTGTCGAGGGTTCACGCCAATGACGACGCGAATTCGAAGCCGAGTCTGACGAGAGCGAACTGCCAGGATGGCCCATCGATGTCTGCACAACTATCTACACGGCTTGGTACATCAAATCACCTAGATCCATGGGTCCCATCTCCGGTACCTGAACCACGACACAACAGCCATGCGGGTAGCCTGATCGAAAGGATAGCATCGCCTGATTCTTGTTGATCCTGATCCACTGCCATGAGTTGTGACAATGTAAGCTAAAGGAAAGTGCGCGCACCGTTACATGGACTCTGCCGGCCAAATGTTGCGACGGATCGCTCACTTGTTGCACCTGATACGGCGTGAGATGCTGTGACGAGTTCTACCATCACCAGAAAAAGACGCACTGGGGTTGCTTTCGTTGGATCTAGAGGACCTTGTCCGCTGCGAGAAGCACCTTCGTTTGGACGTTTGGGCTTGGCATGCGATCTATGCTGTAAGGTCTGATGAGTCCCTGCATACAAACTCGAGGAGCAACGAACCCTTGGTGTTCCTGTAGAAGTTCGCTAAGATCGCATGTCAACCACACCGCATCCGTTCATCTGTCAAGAAATAGTACTCACTTGGTTGAGCTGAGCTGCAGCCATTCGCGAAGGACCCTTATTTGTGGTATCCACTCTCGCCGGTGAGCAGGAACGTGAACGACGATCGGCAGGCTGACGTGACTTTCTAGGAACTCGATCGGACTCATTCAACGCCGAGTCCTTGTTACTTCCCCTGATCCACGTCGGTAACAGCCTTTTGAGCATCCGGCTGCCCTGAGATGACCTGGCAGTATCAACATTTCCGTCTGGATGTGCATCTGAAGGGGAGGTCGTGGGTGAGGCACCGGCCGGCTGTGGTGCGGCATGAGGTTGCGCAGAAGATGTCGGGGACGGAGGCTGCAGTAGTGTCAACACGGAAGTAAAAGGAGAATATAGATCACCAACCTCGTCGTAGTTGAATTGGGTAGCGGGTGTGCTTGACAGCACCTCGACCTATGCGATTGTGAGAACTCGGTTCGAGGGGGGAAAGAACAAACGGATACCTCGAGGAGATCACCGTCGCCGTCTTCGCTCTGGGTCTTGTCTGGTTGTGGTTCCCCGTGAGTAGATTCCTAATGTAGTGTGTCAATGGGGCTTATCTGACATGCTGACGTGGTGAATGGACAGACAGTGCTTACATTGGCAGCGCAATAAAAGTCGGGGAGAATATGGCCGATATTACGCACGCTGGTTTTCCCGTCACGTCGTCCAGTCGCAAGATAATTGTTGTCTGGGGAAAGGGCGATTGAGTCTACCTCCGCACTGTCCTTGATGATTGGGCCAATCAGAGTCAGTGTGGATGCATCCAGGAATGCGATGGCGCGGCCTGCGTAGGTGGCAATGAAAGTCCCGTTTGTGGCCAGTGCGATAGACTCGGCTTGGCCATTATCGTCGTCGTCATTGGGAACCTGTAATTCAGCCAGTTGGGACCCAGTGGAGGCTTCGAAACACTTGATTTTGTTGTCATTTGATACGGCAAAAATTCGCTGCCCATCGTTGGACCATGCAAGTGGAGTGATTGGATTCACTGAGGGCGTGACTGTTTTGATGTTGATAAGCTCGTCACCGTTGCGACTGTCGAAAACACGGATCGAGCCCCCACCGTAGGAAGTGGCGATGTGCTCGCTATTTGGGGAGAATCTGATCCCAGTGACATATCCGCCATGTTTGAGCGGGCCGGCGAGTTTCTCTCTGCTTGTGATACTCCAGATGCACACTCCGTTCACAGTCCCGGTGGCGAACCTGGTCGCATCCGGGGAGACATCCACTGCATTCACCGTACCTTCGCCCTCAATGTCGATGACCTTTTCTTGCATCTCTCTGTCCCACACGCTTGCGCCCCCCCCAGTCCCACCCACAACCCACTTCTGATCCCTTGACACCGAAATGGCGCGCCACCCCATTCCCGTTTGCTTCCTGACTTCTTGACCATCTTCAAGTCGCCATCGTCGAATCCCGTCCGCGTCCCCGCCCAAAAGATGCATTCCGTCAGGGTGGAACGCGACTGTCAACACCCTACTAGATCCGGTGCCAAGTACTATTGTCGGGTCTTACTGAATTGTCAACATTGCACTCACTCCTCAAAACTGCTACGTACCGGTCTTCGTTGACGACATCCTCACCGATGGTACGCAGTCGTGGGGTTGGAAGAGTGAGAGAACGAGGTGTTTCGGTTTACTCGTGGTGCGCAATGTTGTTCCACAAATACATTCTCAATATGGGCGTTCGTGTAGGTGCCTCGTGCCTTTGGCGCCTATTCTTATTCGGATCCAGCTAGATGACCTTGCGGCGACCATCCAAGTAGTCGACATCGGCGAGACCTTTCAGGCTCGCTGCCGAGGATGTCTTGCCCTGGGACTTACGAGCCTGAGTGCGCGTCGTATCCCGGTTATAGGGCTCGGTGCACGACAAGACCATAACCCGGACTAGACACACCCGCGCCATACCGCACACAAAACGTGTGTGCATTCCACGACGCTCTCGAGCAGCAAGTACCCATACTCCAGAAGAATGTTCTCTACGAGATGTGGATTTTTCGTGTGCTGGTTCCCCGACCCCTTGTCCCAGGTCAATGAGGACTGGCGTTATTCCTTTATACCACGGGCGGTCTCTTGGTGCTCTTCTGGGTCCTCCAATTCTTTGTGTTCAACCTCTACGAACGTCCCAAATACCTCATGAGTCGTGGCAGGAACGAGGCTGCGGCTGAAACCATCCACGAAGTCGCAACTTACAATGGCAAGACGAGCTATCTCACTGTGGAGCATCTGAAAGTCACCGAGAAATTTGGAATGAGTCAGTCGGAGAAAGGTTAGCATGTATGCGTCAGCTGCTGCTGTGAAGAGAAAAGATATTTGACCCGAGGCATGTCAAGCCCTTGTTTGCGACTCGGAAGCTGGCACACTGTGGAGTAAGCTGTTTTGTTTACCGCTCAGTGATTGTGGCCGAGCTGGTTGAAATTGGATGAGAACAGGTTCGTGTGCAAAATATTTGGTGCTCAGTCTCGTGTGAAGCATAGTATGCTTGATACGCTCTCACCAGCCTGCAAAGCAAAGGAGCAAATTTCGGTGACAGCTTGCCGAACTGTACTGAAATTATCAGCACACGACTCGAAAAGTCCGTGGCCGGACCCACTTCCCGTATATTCATCCGGCCATCAAATCACCAGCTTAAGATCTAATCATGGTTAAGTTTAACTGCGTCACTCTCCTGCATTCTATTCCATCATTGCGTTGTACATCAATCCGAACACATCCGTGCCGATCTGGGTGGCTAATGGTGTGATATTTCTCGTGGCAGGGTTCATTGCATTGTAATCCTTGTGGGCTTGACGATTTGTGCTTACGATCCTGTAATGGCAACTATTGATCTTATCTTATCGCCCGAGAGTGACTAAGCGTATAAGAAAAAGCGTCAGTCGACGCTATACCTAAGTACTGCGACACCAACGATGGAGTTCGTACCTGGGCCTGCCATTCATCGAGTCCTTTGCGCTGATTGCGGTGAGTCCTCCCATTCCAAAGATCAGCCGATCTTCATACGCCAAACGATCAGGGACTCCGATTGAGCCCAACTCGGCTAATCTCTGCGTAGGTTGTCTGCGGAACAGGTGAGTACGCATCAGGGATCGGCATCGTGTACGCCGACAACCTCTTCCATCATTTACAGCGTGGACATCACAGAGGGCATCCCAAAACAATGTATGTCCCTGTCTTGGCGTCTCGCCCAGTCCGATCCCTGATGGACTCCACCAGCATCGGTCTCGTTCTGCCGAAACTGCGAACGCTTCTTATCGCCACCTTCTGCGTGGACGCTCGCACGACCGGAATCGCAGGAGCTTCTGGCGTTGTGCTTGAAGCGGCTCAAGGGACTCAACAAGGTGCGCCTCACCGAGGCCCATTTCATCTGGACGGAACCACACTCGAAGCGCTTGCGCGTCTCGCTCACGATTCAGAAAGAGGTGTGTCATGCGCACGTCCAATAGTCTCCGACCGTCGATTCTGAATCACACCGTCTCCCGATACACCACAACACACACAGGTACTCACCGCCACCATCCTCGAGCAAGTGTTTGAGATCGAATACCTCGTCCAACATACTCAATGTTCTGACTGCGCCAAACTCGCTGCGAAAAACACGTGGAAGGCGCTCGTTCAAGTCCGTCAAAAGGTCACGCACAAACGCACGTTTTTGTTTCTCGAACAGCTCATCTTGAAGCATGGCGCGCAAAAGGATACGGTAGGGGTCAAGGAAGTGAGGGATGGACTGGATTTCTTTTACAGTCAGCGGAGCCATGCGATACGGATGGTGGAGTTTTTGACGGGGGTCGTGCCTGTGCGGTCAGTCATCGCCCGTCTATAGCAAGGTTCTAATAGGGAGGGACACTAACACTACTTGATTGGTGCAGATCAAAGGGATCCGAACAAGTGTTATCGATCGACACCCATTCGAGTACGGCCAACTATAGGTTCACCTACTCGGTTGAGATCGCCCCAATTTGCAAAGACGATCTTGTCTGTATTCCCCTCAAACAAGCGCGTTCGCTCTCCAACATCTCCCCATTGACGATATGCACGCGCGTGGGGTCGTCGTTTCAGCTCCTGGACGTGAACACACTCCAAGCGGTCGATGTGAATGCACAAGTGTACTGGCGTACCCCATTTTCAGCACTGGCGGGCATCACCGATCTCGTCGAGTTCACGGTGTTGGACGTCGAACCCGTCGGGACGCATCGAGGCCGTTGGGTGCTCGCGGACGCCCAAGTTGCACTCGCGGGTGCATTTCGGAGTTCAAGGGGACACGGCGATGAGGATATGCTCATGGACCATGAATCGGCGGGGGGGGCGAGTCAGATATTGCATACGCGCACGCACCTCGGGGGGATCCTTCAACCGGGGGATACCGCGATGGGCTACTACCTCACCGCGTCCAATTTCAACTCAGATGATTATGCGACCCTGCCCGCAGATCGCATTCCCGACGTGATTCTCATCAAGAAGGCGTATCCGAATCGGCGAAAAAAGACTCGGACGCGAGCGTGGAAGTTGCGGAGTATTGCCAAGGAGGATGGGGAGGATGGGGAGACGGGCGGTGGGCGGGGTGTGGTTGGAAGGATGGGTGGACGCGATCAGAGGAAGGTGGAGGAGGATTATGAGTTGTTCTTGAGAGACTTGGAGGAGGATCCTGAGTTGAGGGCAAACGTGAACCTGTACAAGGCCAAGGACGCAAAGATGCATGATGCGAGCGTGGGGAGGAAGAAGGGAGGGCAGTACGGGATGGACGTGGATGAGGTTGGTCCTGAGCCAGACGATGGTGCGGGTGCAGGTGTGGAGGGGGATGGGGAGAACGCAGAAGAGGAAGGGGATTTCCCCGATGTTCGATTGGAGGAGTTGTTGGAGGAATTTGACGACATGACGCTGGGTGATGGTGAAAAGGCCAGCTAAGGTGGAGTGCTTGAGATAAACGCGGTGAGCATACATACAAGGGCTTGTCGGTTGACACGAGCGCAGAATTCAATGCGTGCCTGTAGCAGTGGATCTTACCTTGCAAGTTACGCTCTAGCGCTCGACGCAGCTGAGACTACTACTGTAAATGCGTTCTGTGCCACAAGTATCACTAGATTAGGGTAAGTGCTGCCAGTTTGGATCTGAACACACTGGTTGGCCATACGGCCGAGAACCAAACTAACGTGCCCCAAGTACTAAGACGAGACAGCATATGGCATCTGGAGGCGAGGACTCACTTTTTGCGCCCAGACAGCGCGGGGATTTTTGACCGACATAGTCGGCGCCGAGAGATGGCACCCGTATGTGAGTTCTGGACTATGGTGAATGAATGCTACCATGTAGAAGCGACCCACCCTATTCGGTCAACGTGGCCTACGAAGCAATGCACGAGACCCTCCCTGAGCGTGTCAGCCACCGTACTATGGACGGCTCGGGTGATGAAAATTAACCAACGTGTTTTCAGCGCCTGGTCCTCCCAATTCCCGACAATTGCGGGGTTAAGATGTATCAGAGTCAGAGCCAAGTGAATCATAGAAGATCGTGACGGGCGCAATAATGTACGTGAAAACGTATAAAAGTACGCGGTCATATAGGAGCGGAGAGACGAACGAGCGTCGTCCAAACACCGTTCGGTGCGCAACTGGATCGTATGGTCAGTTACCGCTTCACTACTGTCCTTGTCCTCATCCCCGTCCTCGCGAACATCGGGAGAATGATCGGCTTTGCAGCTGCGTCGACAACGGGTATTGTCGCCCGAGGTGACCAGACGGTCGTAGCCCACTGACTTGCTTCTCAGAGTTATCCCGCGGTGTCACGGAGACCATGCGCCCTTTCACAAACAAGGAGCAAGCGCGGGAGCGGGTCCGGGCGGGTAGGCGTGGCAACGTGGACTTGACCAGGGAAAACTGCGCGTCGACATGCGGGGGCGTAGCGGATACTGGACCTAATCAAGCGGACTGCAATCAAATCATCGACGCCTTGAATGCGCAAGGGACGGCAACGTTTGCTATGGGGCCATATTCCGTAGCTAGCTGGGTTCAAGCGAGTTGTACGATAGAGTTGTGAGTGACGCATCTGGTTTTGGTGGGTGGATGTGAAAGGACTGACGTTGCCAGTGTCCAATCGACGGCAGACACGGTCACGTAGGGAGATTTGTGTGCATCGAGGTGACGAGACCACTCACGGCTTTTGCAGGTATACGTATATTTATTTGGGGAACGTCGCCAGCTATTTGTCCGATACGTGTAATGCGGCGCATGGGTACGCATATGGAAGGTGCATTTTCAATGGACGGGAGGACGCGATTTGGGTCGGGAACACGGCAGTCAGTGGCCAGTCAACGTGACGTACATGGGCACACACTTGAGGCCTGAGGCCTGAGGGAGGACAGGGATGCTGAGGCTACAATTTGGACTATGGACTGAATTAGATACGACAAGGCATGATATGAAGGACAGAGATCGTTGTTACGATCCGTTTAAAAATATTACCCAAGCGTCAATATCTGCATTTCGACGGAGGTTGCAACTCAAGTGCAGCCATGTAACTGCCTGATGGCGGAGTACACTGTATACCCAGGAGTACAACGTCGATTCACGCGTATGTAGGTGTAAAGCGAGAACAGCTAAAAGTTTTTATCTTTTGTACGCTCCATCGCTGTGGGAAAACAGTTGGTGACCTGGACGAAAAACGATTCTGTGATGACGCACGATTATAATGTAGGAGCTTCTCGATCAGATCGACGTGCGTCAACACCATACGACGACAACAATATCTCTTCAATTGCAACTCGTCAAGAGCATCTCTGCGATTCATTATAAGGTTGGATCGGGGTAGAGCAGCAAATGCCTACCCTTCGCTCGTGTCATTTGCGAGCAATTCTAGGTATGCGTTCCATTTGTCACCAATGACTTTTCCGCATGTGAAGCACCTGACTGGGATGATCTGCAAAATGGTCGTTGAATTGTAGTGCTGAGTGTGGTCATTCACTTACCATGGTCGATGTCGGTGGTCCTCCGAGCGAGCGAGAGAAGCCCATGCGCAGTACGCACATTGACTTGGCCAATGATCACGTGATAACTACGTGCACGTGATTTTCGCACAAAGAACACGGACACCTATTGCTCCCGATGTGTAAGCCTTATTAGGCATGACGGTAATCAACCTTGTAAAGTATAGTTAGGCTCCCACCCGCCTCTTCGCCGACACCAGCGATAAATCCTACCCCAAATACCCTCTACC
>JBBPRI010000163.1:0-45551 GCA_038092955.1 Boletus pseudo-olivaceus | reverse complement strand
CCCCTGCCTTTCCCAGTCCCCCCCCCCCCCCCCCCCATCCCGCTCACGCACTGATGTTGCCCCGGGTCGTTGGAACACCCAGGTTTAGGTACACGTACCAACTTGTCTGGGAACCCACGAGCTAATATCGGCGTGCGTTGCAGTGCGTACAGCAGGTGGTTCGGCACACCTGATTCAAAAAGGCCGCAACCCGTGGCGTCGCACTGACTACCACAAGCCGCCATCGATAAGACCGCACGCACCTCGATGCGACCCCAACAGTTAGCGAAACACATGGCACGCTGGCAATATCACGTACTTGCTTATCTTACCAACACACATACTTGCGGACCGAACTCTCCGACGGCGAGCCTTGGTCGCGATGACGTACAGATAAGTACTGTGCGTACAAGTACTCGAGCACGCCGTCGACTTGGGTAAGTGGGTCACCGGTGTCGATTGTTGTACGTTCCGAGCTGCTACCTCGCCCGAGCGCCCGCCCACACGGGCTGACGGGGAGGATTATAATTTACAGCCTCGTACCCCATCCATGGACGGGCACGCAACTTGTCAGGCTCTCGAGAAACGTCGTCATGGGGCCACGGTAACCATTTACTCTTCAGGTTCTACATTCCCAATTCGAGACGACGATTTTTATAAAAAAGCACGCACGTCTGTGGCGTTGCCAGATCCCGTCAGGAGACGAGTCGTGTGTCCATGTCACGATCCACCTACATTTAGGACCGCCCCATCAGGGCGACTCGACGTTTTGATGCAATCCTAAACATGAACGTCGTGGAGAGACAGAGGGAAAGAGAGTAGTACACATTAAGTCTTTTTTTTTGTGTGTGTGTTTGTACGGTGGTTGCTTTGTATTGGATAGACAAAGATGAAAAAGAAGATTGGCGTAAACCGATAGCACTTTGGTCGTCCTCCTCCTCTCTAAGAATGTGTATCAGTTGGCGATTGGATCAGGTAGTGATGACATGCCATCTCCAGGCGTGTTTGGGATGGGTGAACGCGTATAGAAACGGGGAGAGGAAGGATGAACGAGGGACGGCTTAGTAGGATCGGGGGAAAGGAGAAGGAAGAAAGAGAAAGAAAACCGAGAGTGTAGTAACACAAGAACCAAATCCCGACGTAGCTATTCCATATCATGAGAGGCGTCAACTAAGGAGACATCTAGAAAGGGTCCTTTTTTGTTTTCCCGGACAGCGGAGAGATGCCCGAGGAGAAGGTCATCAAAGAACGTGGTTTCGTAGCGGACGATGCGTGTGTATGCGATGCGAATGCGAGTGTGCTTGATGTAACATGGACATTCTTCTTTTATTTTTTGCTTGGTGCTTGAAACCATTCTTCGTGGCGATCTCCGCGGGACCTCCCCCTTCCCATTCCCAAAACCAAGAATCGCAAACCGCAGGCAGATCTCTTTATTCCGAAGCACGACATGTTAATCATCGTTCTCCGCGTCTTCTGCTTTCATGCTCGTACTTCGGTTTTCCGCCGCATGGACAGCCTCAAGGAGCTCCGCGTCCGCGTCTGCATCTGCATCTGCATCAGCGTCCGCATCAGGATCCCCTTCGGCGTCTGCTGAGGACTCGTCCGACCCACGACGGGAGTTTGAATGAGAATGCGAGTGACTCGGCGATGGAAGATGTTTGACGAGCGGCGGTGCAGCTAAAAGTCAACTCAATCAAAAGGGCCGGTATTGAAGAGGCAGCAGCATCAATGAATCTTACCGGAACTCATAGGTCTTCGTCCTCTATCTGCGCCTCCGCGTCGATGGGGCTCGTCGTCGTCGGCCTGCAATGTGGCGATGGCGGGTGGGGAAGGTGGCTCTCGTTGCGAATCGCCTGAACGGGGGGGGTGTGAAGGGGAGGGTGCGAGCGATGACGTTGGTATCCGTTCTCGATCGCGCCTGTCCTTGGAAATGAAGGACGGCATTTGGGTCGCATGTGCGATGAGCTGCGTTCCTCCCGATCCGATCCCTACGGTCACGGGCATCGTGTCCGTCCGCGTAATTCGGTCTCCATGTGCAGTCATGGAATGTGTGTGCGCCAAGCTGCTTGCCGTACCCTGGCTATGTTGCTGGCCAATGTGGGAGTGGGATTGGTTCTGAGATTCTATCGTCCCTCGTCGTTCCACCCGCTTCATCTTCTTTCGACACCGGTCACACACTGTGCCGGGACCTTCGGGACCGGGACCCCATTTTTCGACGCATTTACCGTCCTTGTAACGCCCGGCTAACCCACACTGCCGACAGATCCGTTGACCCTGTGCGTTTGTGGGTGGGTATGGTGCGTGCGGGTGGGAAACCGCGGGTGGGGCAGGTGCTGTCACAGATTGATGGACCGCAGTTGTCGGTGTGGGTGGAGGGGGTGCGGTTGTCGTTGTGATAGGTGGGGTAGGGAGTGCGCCTGATCCGTTGGCCACTAAAACGACGTCAGCGCCACGCGACGGAGGAGGATCAAAATTCGTACTGATGGCCGCGGTCGATCCGGGTTTCCCCTTCTTCATCGGTGCGCCTGTGACGGGGGGCGCAAAAATATGGGTTTGATACGTTCGTTGTTCGCCAGGCTGCTCTAGAGGACCTGGGGTCGAGCCCGAGACGTGACCGACAATGGAACGCTGGCTGTTGGGGGTCGGAGCGTGGTTTGGGTGTTGGTGGTGTGCGATGACGGCGCGTGGGGACTGAGGTTCACCGCGGCGACGGGGGTCATCGGTGGATGCTTCGAGGAGCATCTCATCGATGGAGAGGGAGCGCTGAGAGGAGCGGGAAGACGATCGTGAGCGCGGGTGGGGATTCGAGTGACGTGGCGCGGCGAGAGCGGGATGGAGGGCAAGATGGGGGGACGGAAGATGGGAGCGATGGTGGACATCGACGTCAAGTGGTCGGCCACGGGGATGGGACTGGGGGTGATGTTAGATTGGGTGCAGGTGTGGGTGGAAAACGTACCCTGTCATAGTCGCGTTCGTTGCGAGAACGTTTTGCGGGGGGCTGACCGGATGTGAGCTGATAAGAGGATTCCTCGAGACTGCCGGAGCGTGGTCTAACACGGGAGGACGGGGGGTGAGGTGGGGGGGGTAAGGGGGGTATGCCGTGGGATGAGTTGAGGGAGGAAGAATGGCGATGGGAGCGGTGGGGTGCAGGGGGAGGGGGTACGAGCATGGTGGCGGGAGGAGGGTGTGTGGCTGTCTGAGGGTGGTAGCCGGGGAGGGGGACCGGGGTGAGGACGAGCTGGCCGCCACCCTCTGCAACCAGGCGGGAGAAACCCGCTCTGGCATCGGCAGCGCGGAGTTCGATGAGGTGGAGGTAGCGATTGAGCTCCTCCCAGTTGTCAGAGAGGACGCGTCTGCGGGCGTCGGCTTCGTCTCGGGCGTGTTCGGCGCGATCGGCACGTGCCTCGCACTCTGCGATGACACGTTGGGCGGGTTCGGGGATGGAATGGGTGCCGTTGGGGTTGTTGGGATTCGGGGGAGAGACGGCGGTCGAGGAAGCGGCGGCGGAATAGGATGCAAGGAGTCGTTCCGCCTTTTCGAGTCGTTTTCGAGTGGCAGAGAGGTCTTTTCGCAGGATCTCGGACTCGCGATAGCTGGCGGTGAGGAGGTGGGCGAGCTGGGTATTCGACTGGGTGTTGACGGTGCCGTTGGGGGGTGGGGAGGTCATGGTCATGGTGAAGGAGGGGGCGGTGGAGATGGGGGGATGGTTGTTGACTGTGGCGGATGCTGGCTGGGGTGAGACAGACATTAGGGACACGCACTCGTCGCGGTCGAGGGAGAGGGGGAAGTTCAGAGAGATGCGGGAGTTGTACCGGGGGTTGATAAGAACTTGAACGACTGGAGCGGGTGAGCGACCCAGCGGTACGCCAGCGGATTTCTCAAATCACCTTCGGCCGGCGTTTCTCCCCCCGCGAGGTTACCACAATAATTGACATGCAACGTTGGCGAGGCCTGGCAGGTTCTCGTCGAATTTGGCAACTGGGCCTGCTCTCATCCTGCAATCGGCGCAGTCGCACTCCGCTCTGTCACTTGACGAACCGGACCCCGATCACTGCCTCCATCCCGCCGCGCCTCCATCATCCGCCTCGTGACTGTCGTGCGGTGATCCTACTCGTGTTCATCACCGCAGTTCTTCAACGAAACTTAGTACCCGCCCTCATCACCCCGCGGGGACTCTTCACCCCGCCCGCCCAAAATCCGGTTACACGTCCTCGCGTGTTTTCCCAGGTGATGTTCATCTGGTGTCGTCAGCAACTCTCGGGGTCCCTGCCTCGTGTCGGCGCTCGTCTTCCATCGGCCTTTTTTATCGTGCACACTTGTTTTGATGCATGGCCTCCTCCTTCCTTTTTTAGCTTACACTGCAGCCATCACTGACATCACCTCGACTTGCACGCCCTTCCCATCTCGCTTCCATCTCCATGGCCTATCTCGCTGATCGTTCTCTCTCGCCTTACCACTCCTCGAACTCACTGCCCCCCGCCATGGAGAACCCATTCAATACTTGAAACACTACCTCACCAACTACCCACAATTAGGCGGTCTCCGGGGTCTTTGGGTGGGAACGCACTTCCCGCCGTATGACGTCCAAACTCGTACTTACATTTCAATCTCCGCTCCGCCAATCGGGCATTGACCGGGACCTGGCCACACCAATTCAAAGAGCCTCGTGATTGACCCGTTCGTCCTGTATCAGCTGGCGCTGCTACCAACTCCATTCCATCATATCAAGGTTATACATTATCCAGCACCGTATTTTATCTCACATTCACAACGCAGGTAATTTTACCCTCAAATTTCGCGCATAGATCGTAACAATTACCCCCCATGGCCCACCCCGCGGAAAGTCACTCGCTGACCGACTGAAAAATGCCAGGGTAACAATAACCATCCATCTTCATCTCTGTACCCCGTACACTTTGTCCACATAACCTGCACGACTGAACACAACCACTCCGACTCGGTCTCAGCTCCCAGTAAATTTACCAAAGGCCATCGACCAAGGGGGGGGGACCAAGAAGTTGGCTCCTTCGTTCGAGACTCCTGGCACCTGTGCACCAAAATGAATTATTGAAACAATTTCCGCAGGACTCGGATTCCTTCTACTTGTCATTCAGCCGGTATTCGGGAAAGCATTCCGCTGGGTCTGGTGCTCACGATCCGGCGCATCTCCATGCCTCCCAAGTGTGCCGTCCTAGCTGCGACAACGCAGGTAAGCTTGCTTCCAACTTTCCACCACGGTCGTGAGCCCCACCATGGAGCGTGTCTTCGTACGTGATTTCATACTCGGAAGGGCAGTCAAAGCCACCACAATTCCACTTTCCCATGTGCAGGACTCAATTCCCTCGTCACAACAGACTGATGGCTACCTCAGCGTTTCGACTCGGTAGCTGCATGCTCTGTCGTAAATCGTTCCCACTCCAGCTTGCGTATGTTCCAGACACAAAGGTAAGGTAAGCGCACCCATTTCATAAAATACAGAGACGTTCTCTTGACGCGAGTTGCGTGTTGATTCGACGTGGACGATCAGGAAAAAAGAAGTGGGTGGGTACACTGACCTCCTATCTGTTCCGTTCACATTGCCGGCACTTCATATCTTTGTAACCTCGGAGCCTTCCTATTTCCGAGCTCTGCACTCGTGGAACAGCAGCTGTCTTTTTCTTTTCTCTCGAGAAGCATGCTCCGCCCCCTCCGATTTGCGGCTACTATGTCCGCAATATCGAGGTCTAGCTCGACGCACCTTGTCTGGATCAACCAGCATTGACCATGATTTCCGAACAATCCACCCCCCGGACGACGCAGATCCTGTCATGTTCCGGTCTCTCCCGTAAACTGCTACGGGATTTTTTTTTGTTTTGACTTTGCCTCCGAATGACGTGCTTATCGTTTTGCCTGTTATCGCTAATCCCTCGTTATCTACGCAGACGTCATTCTCCGCATCGGTCCAGTGATTTTCTCGCCGCACTGCCTCACTGGAACGCCAGACTCCACCGGCATGCCGTCGTGCACGAGGTTTCATTTACTTCCCCGGGCCGCACTGCGTACCTTTCGGCTGATCCCCCCATCTGTGAGACCCTGAATAATTCAGCACAAACAGATGAACCTCCTTCCGTTTCATCGTGAGGTCACTTGCACGTTGCTGGACTCGTGTAAGGTGATCTCATTATGATCTTCATCTTACTACTGGGACCTGTGACATCAACGTTGGACTCCCACTGCCGCGTCTGGTAAAGGGGTCGTTCCTCGTTGGAGATGAGCAGTACCTCTTCACAACCACATAGTTTCCCCGCAGAGGGGGCCCTTTCATTCCCGTGCACCGAGCGATTAGCATCCTGTGTGAGGCTACGACCCTGTGGCAACAAACCCTGTGAGCTCATACACAGTGCCTCATCGCCTCATCGATCGGGACACGTATGAAGCTTCCAGCCCGATCAGCGAGGTTACCAGACTCGGTAAAGATCATTTCATTTGATCATATAGCGGCACGACGCACGAGCGAGTGTTTACCTCGCGCCGGGGAAGAGGTTGAGATAGAGATAGCCTACACATCACATCGTGTTTTCGTTGTTGCCTCGTGTTGGCCGTATGTTTCTTCAATGGGATTATATCAAAGACGTCACGAGCGCTGCGCCGGGGATTGAATGTTGATGCCTCCCAGGATCGGGTGCGGCGCACTTCGTGTTGATCGGGTTCGAGATGACGTCCTTGCCTCACATGTACAGTAACTTTGGCGAAGAAGATCGAAATTAATAGGACAGCGGCGGGAGCCCGCTTTCGACTTTTGATGCCTTTGGCTGGTCTGGACGACCTCTGTTCGAGATGTTGAGGATGGCGTTGGGTAGACGTTTGGAAAAGAACGTTGAATTGCGCGTGCGTGGGTCATTGATCTGCATCAGTACGTCGTTCTCACGAAGAAAGGTGGTACACTTGCGGCTTTATGATCCATGCGATGATGACCTTCGGATCGCACCTGCAGAGGGCCATGAGCTCCCCTCCACTATCGCGGACGTCAGAGTGAGCATATAGAGAGGGGAGAGATTAAAAGTCCGCGAGCGTCTGTGCAGTAGCTTATTGTCAACGAGTCAGACCGAGTACCCACTGCGGCGTAGTTGACCGGGACCAGGGCCGCAGTCCTTACCACCAGTCTGAACCTCGTTCTCTCTCTCCCATTACTTTTCTTTCATACATAGTAGGAGCCGAGGCGTCCGCTGTGCAATTCAATCGTATTGTGGTGGAGTTTCAGATACTATGCTCATCGTCGACGATTCAAAGCCACAGCAAGTCGTTCCGCAGGACCACGCTGCAGCACAATTAAGTGGCAACTTCGGGCCCGTCCATCCACAGTCGCCCTGGGCGGGTGCACCTTCATACACCCTCTCATATCACACTGCGCCACTCCTGCCACCTCCACCGCCTCCGTCATATCCGAATTACCCTAACTACCACCGCCCCGCCCCTCCTGCGCCGGCTGTACAGTATCGTCAATCCCCAACCAAGAGGTTTTTCAAGGCGTTTGCAGTCGCACTCATCATCTACCTTGCAATTCTAAGTCTCGTACATACCACTATCCGCATGGCGAGTGGCGGTATCGTAAGCTCGTTCCTCTGGGTCGCGAAAAAATATGAGCACTCATGTCACTCTTTCGGGTGGGGCTTGAAAGTTCTGGGATGATGGACCTGTTGGAGTTCCTCGAACCGAAGATGGCAGGGTCCTTCAATCGATTGGGGGTCTCAACTGGTCGTCCTATCAGTCTCGTCCGCGCTGGGCACCCAACTACCCCGAAAGTGCCGAGACGTCGTTCATCCTGCCAATCGCTTCTGAAGAATTGTATCTCATCTCGCGGGGCTCGTATCAGAATGGAAAAGTACAGGTAAAACAATCGACCGAACGTGGTGATGTCAAGGTGGACGTGCGTGTGGCATATCACAGCGACCGGGCGCTTGCACGCGCGACCGTGTGTCGACTCCAGAAAGACGGGAACAGAAGTGGCGTTGGTGTCTATGTAAGTCTTTTAGCTCTCCACCCTCTCGAGAACCTTGAACCGATCCATCGATCGTTAGACCCCCACGCCAACATGGTCCAATGCTCGCGATCGATTGTACTTTGAAGTCGTTTTCACATTCCCGGCTGCTAGAACTGAGAGTTCCCCGCTTCGTGTCAAGGAATTTACGACACACACGAGTAACTTTGCGCACGAGATCGGAGATCTGTGGCAGTCGATATTGTTTGAGGACATTGCACTAGACGCGTCTAATTCACCCATTCAAGCCAAAGTGAGCACAACGCACAGTACTGATTTCTATAGGCTGATCATCTATCTCGACTAGTCTATCACATTGACGAGAGGGTCGTTGACCTCGTCCAATGGCCCCATCGCTGGTCATTTCAACACGTCCAATTCCTTGACTCTGCACACCTCCAACGCGCACATTCAGGCCACTGCGTCCCTTTTCAGCGCGAGAGGGGATGCAACCAAGCTGGAGATGCGAACGAGTAACAGGCTAGTCCAAGAACACTGTAATCAGCGCTCAACCATTGACATCGGTCATGCACAGCCAGATCACCTCGTCGGTATCATTGATCACCGAGTCTGACTCGGGAGGCAATTTCGTCGTGAAATCGCGCTCCAGCAACGGCGCGATCAAGCTTCAGTACGATGATGCACCGCTGAGGGCACGTCTCGTTTCGGACGTGCGGACCTCGAATAGCCCAGCGTCGGTCGTGATGCACCCTGCGTTCGAGGGGACGTACGAAGCGTCCACCTCAAACGGTCATCCCGTCGTTCGGGACACGCATCCGCCGGATCCTTCGGGGGCGGGCCGACGCCGTATCGTGAACCAAACGACGTACCGGAACACGGTTTCGGGAACGGCGTATTGGGCGGGGAACGAAGGTGCAAGAAGAGGCGCGGAGAGCACTTCTACAGTGCATACTAGCAATGCGCGGGTATCCTTGGATCTCTGAAGGATACCTAGCACAGGCATGTCATGGGTCCTTTCGATGTTCTGCGAGGACGAGGGACGGAACGAGTGCGACGGGTCCCAGGATTGTAACGCTGTATGGTGGATGTGCAAGGTAATGTAGCATAGTATCTGTTTGTTGGAGTAGGGGTCCGCTGTTGGACCGTGCCATGTAGTTCTCTTCGTTATGTACTTACGCCTTGACCGTTGGAATTTGACGCGTCATTTCCGAAACTCAGAGTAGGACCGAGGCGACACGTTCTCCAATCGGAAAAAGATCTGCGGGGTGTGTGCAAGCGAAGGGTGCAAGGGCATCGCGTGTGTCCTGGCAGCAATGGGATGAAACCCGGTGGCCATGAATACATGTAGCGAATCTGAAATTCAAAAATCGAGTCCGAGTTCGACGATCAGCGCACAGCTTAACCTGACCTGACCTTTTCTTACTGCAGAAGCGCGGGCACCGAGAGGCCCATCTACACCCTTGACTACGGATTCGCCAACAAAACGCGCAAAACGGTAAATTGAGATACGATCTCCACGTTTGTGTCGTGTCCCGGGGGCCCGTAACGGTGCAGCCCGTATTGGGGCACAGACAGGGTCGCAGGCGGTCATCCTCCGAGGCGTCCACTTTCATCTCCCGGGTCCGTGCGTAGGCACGTGAGATACCCAGGAAGCTGGCAGATTCGCGACATGCCCATGGCTAAGCGTTATTTATTAAATAATGCAGCTAATTCAACCAATCGAAAGTAATTTTTATCCACAAAACTTGGTACTAACCTCGCTTCAGGTTGTCAAACGAACAACAGAGTATATGTCCCGAGAGTAAGGCTTGTTACGCGTTCAGCAGAATCTTCGGGAATGCCGGGCAGTGCGAATTACATAACACTTGCTGTATCCGACGTTATCTGGCCTCGATTCGGTATAAGTATGGAGACTCCCCAGACCCCACGAGCTTTCCTGCGCAACAGGGTTTCGCGATGGCTCGTCCTTGTCGATTCTTTAACACACCAGCTGGTTGCAACCGAGGCAACCAGTGTAACTTTGCACATACACCCATTAACCAAACTTCTGGTAGTACTACTACTCGACCACTTTCACCCTCAACCCCTGATAGCTCCCGTCCACCGCAAAACACCGCTTGTCCAAGTGGCACTGGGGACCCCCCTCGTGGCGTCTGCAAGTTCTATTGGGAACAAGGCAAATGCAACAGGGAATTTGGCTGTCGCTATGCGCATGCCCACAAGGCCGACAACACCAACTCACCCCCTGCGACCACTTCGACCAGCACGGCGCGATCTCCCGCCGTTTTACAACGCGTCGCTCCTTTTTTGACTAAGGAGGGTTTGTCGAAAATGAGTGGCAGCGGAACGGACGTGTTCTTCTCTCAAGATCCTTCTTCTTCTCTGTCTCCCTCTGAAGCTCACAATGCCTTGAAGAGATATCTTTCCGATTACTTTAGATTTAAAAGCACCTTTGAAGTCTATGCTTTCTTGAAACCACTAAACAGCGCCACTGCCTCCAACGCGATTTGGGTATGACACACGATCTTTGTTGTCGCGACGAATGTGCTGAATCATTTTCCAGACCCAAGAAGATGGTCAAGTAAGTTGTAGATAGTGATGATGATGACGGATGACGTTAATTGCATATCCACGAGCAGCTCCTGTTGCAAACCATGGCCTCTGTACGTAATGATTTGAACACTCCAGCGAGCCCTGCCTTAGTTCTCTCGCAGCAAAACGGTTTACACCGTATGATCGATATCATACGTTGGTCGAAAGTGTCTGCCAACGCCGGAAACAATCGTGATGTCCTGTCCTTCCAACGGGGGATATTGCCGATATTACGCGTCAGTATATTCCTTGTTTTCGAGGTCGCCTTTCCGCTCACTTCTCACAGTACTTATCGTCCGACTTCGTTATCAAGAGTACACTCGTAACCCGAGTGAAGTAAGAATTTCTGAATGGTATTACATGCCTGCTACTGATCAGGGGCGATACAGTACTCTCTTTACCGAGGTGCTACAAAATCTGAAAGAGCTCGCGGATACGATTGAAAGCAGCATGGTTGTTATCATGGCTAATCGTTCCTTCAGAGATCCTGGCGTCGTATCGAATGACCCTCAGTTGGGCGCACAAGTATTTGCATCTATAGCTGGTGTCCTGGACGAGTATGCTGGACCTCGATTTTGATGCAAGATCTATATTTATATCACGTTTATAGGTTCCTGGTTCGTTTCAAGAACGCCGTGGCGATGTACCCGCGCCTCGTCTCTTTGGTCACAAATCTTCGCCTCTGGTTCGACAATTGGACCACCGGGATCTCCTCATCCCCGCCGACATTCAATAACCCCTTCCAAAACATCGAAACACAGGTCCGCGATCTCTGTGTCAATGCACTCAGGGAGAAAATGAACCGTCTGGAATCAATCGTTAATCGCGAGCTCGGCAAGGAAATACGCTCGAGTTCTCGCACGAATGCACTCGGCGCTCCAAATGCCACCTCCAACGAGGGTCTTATCGCTGCACTCCACAGCAACTACGATCCTCCCGGAGACCTACGCTCGGATGGTGCACGACACGACAATGATTTTGTGGACGTCTACGACATCCGTGTTGCCCCGACCCATCAAGAATTGATGTGCCGAGTCAAGCCGTTTCTGCCGGCCAGCTTGTTTGATGCGCCACACCCTGCTCCAGTGAATTCTATGCAACGCTTGTTGGACGTCCAATTCCGTCTCTTGAGAGAAGAGCTCACGTAAGTGTTTCAGTTGTCATTTTGCTTGTGTAGTACCCAACGTTCGATTTCAGGGCGCCCTTGCGGAGGGCGGCACAATTTGTGCAAGATGATTTGAATGATTTAGATCAGCGCAAAACAAGGCTAGGCGAGATCCTTCTGAAAGGCGGAGGAAAGTACCATGGGGTGGCCGATAGCCATGAATCCCTGATGTTCAATGTCTACACCGACGTCACCTTCAAGGCGCTGGTTCCCGATCTCCGGGGAATATCCACGAGCTTAACTGTCGCGACACCTCCAGGCAGAGCTCGCTCTGCGCAGGGCGGAGCACGCGTTGCATTTTGGAAGGGAGTGAGTGGCAAGCGACTCGTACAAGGCGGGCTCGTCGCTCTCGTGTGGCAGAGAAACACGGGGATATCAGTCCATCTCGGCACAGTGGCTAGTTCGATTGTCGAACTCACAGATCATGTTAAGGCCGACGGGGATCGCGTCAAGATCCGAATCGTCTTTTTTGACAGCGACATCGAATTACGCATTCTTTCCCAGCTGAGGGGTGGACATTCGTCATCTGATGACATCAAGGTGCTCATCGAATCGCCAGTCCTGTTTGAAGCCATCCGCCCATTCCTGGAGGCCCTTAAAACGGAGCCAGAAATCGTGCCTTTCTCCCGTTATCTCGTTTTTCACCCATATGATCACCTGAGGACCTGCACTATCGACCCTCCGAAGTATGCACGTTTCCCGGGTTTCAACTTTCAGTTGTCGTCGTTGTTTAATCAAGAAGCCGAGGTGGAAGATCTGCGGTTGAGTGTGTCTGATAGGAATTCGGTCGACCGTGCCCGAGCAGAGTTGCGTCGGGCCAGTCGTCTTGACCCTAGTCAAGCTGATGCTGTCATCGCAGCATTGACAACAGAACTTGTATTGATTCAGGGGTGAGCCAGGTATCTAGTTCAGTATCAGGTCAGTCGTTAACATGGCGCTCAGGCCACCTGGCACAGGAAAGGTGACGTTTTTCAATCACCGACAAACTGGCTAAACTGATGACATGTTTGATTTCAGAGCTATACGGGTATAGAGCTGTTGCGTGTGCTCGTCGCGAATGGTATCGGCCCCATCCTCATGATCGCATTCACAAACCACGCTCTTGATCACATGCTGTGCTCTGTCCTTGATGCGGGCATCACGAAAGACATCGTTCGGTTGGGTTCTCGTTCCTCCGATGACCGCATTTCCCAGTACTCGATCGAAACACGAGAGATGGCCGCGGGACACTCTCGTCTCCATTTCACATACACCACCAAGTTCCGCGAACTCAAGTCTGTGGGCACGGAGATCTCTCAATTGATCGACCGCATACACAAGATCAATCTCGAGTCGGATTCGTCGGAGATCGTCAAGTATCTTTCACTCTTTCACCCAGAACACCTTGTTTCGATATCTGAACCACCCCATCTGTGGATTAGCGTTGCCAAGGACCTTTCTCACGACGATTCCGAATCTGGCGGACAGTGGAAAATACAGGGTCGCAAAGGCCAGGTTACCGTGGAGGACAACTCTTTCTACGCGTTCTGGAAGAATTCTGGGGATCTGGCTTTTCTGGAAATGGTCGCCAGTCCGGTTACTGCCAATGTTTTCAATGTTTCACAGACTAACAACTCACTCGCTGAACCCGGTCCTTCCTCTCGTTCCAACCCCTTTGCGGCCTTGTCGACCGAGGTCACGGCGGATGCCGAGGATACAGATACTCTGGAAGAAAACGAGCAAGATGAGTCAGACGAGGGTGGCTCCGAAGTTCGGCCCGAGAAAATCTGGATGTCTGCTACCTTTTCCGATCCTCCGAACGCAAGTGTTGACTCGGAGACAGAGAAGGCCCCTGCTTCACTGCCTGGACCGCCCGCCCCGGCTCCACCTGTCGCGGAGACGGAAGCGCCTTACCCCGCCTATGTCAACGATCCAGTGGGGTTTTTCGCGGCTCTCGGTGAAGATGGGACCCCAACGGTGCCTCTTAACAAGCGTAGATTGGACACGCTCTTAGATGACGGCAGGGTCTGGAACATGAGTCGACAGGAACGGCAAACACTCCACGCATTCTGGATGGAACAGGCACGGATGCAAATGCAACAGAACCAACAGGATGAGTTCGAACGGTTAAGAAAGAATCACGCAGAAAAAGTGCAGGAATACAACGAAATCAAAGAAGAGGTGAGTTTCAAACGAGATCCGGCGATCTGCTTTATCTGAAAGCGTACAGGTCCGACGTGATTTGTTGAAGAATGTCAAGATAATTGGATGCACTACAACAGGTATTCGACCGTCGATATGTACGATACAGCTTCTGATATTCTCCTCTCTGCAGGTGCAGCGAAGCTCGGAACACTTTTGAAGGTGCGCCCCCGTGTGAACCACCTTGTTTATGATGTTCATTCTCTGTAGTCACTGACTCCCAAGGTACTGATGGTCGAGGAGGCCGGGCAGGTACTCGAGGCCCACGTATTGGGGAGCCTTGTTCCATCAGTGGAGCATTTGATTCTCATCGGCGACCCTCTTCAACTGCGTCCGACGTTGAATAATTTCTGTATGTTGCGCCACGACATGCACCTACGCGGTTTGACTCTGTGTTCTAGCGTTATCGATGGAACACCCTCGTGGGAGGAGGCTCTATAGATTCGACATGTCGCTCATGGAACGCCTGGCGACATCTGGTCTACCTATGTCTCGAATAGATGTTCAGCGACGGATGCGCCCGACCATATCGAGCTTAATAAGGTTTGTATCTCGACATTTGTCAGAGTTAATTGACGTGCCTTAAAACTGGACAGGAACACGCTCTACGAGGGACTGCAGGACCACGAGTTGGTCAAGGATTACCCTGACGTTCGTGGTATGGTCAAGAATCTGTACTTTGTCACCCACAACCACAAGGAGAACGGTGGGATGGACGATACGGCGAGTAAATACAACGTGTACGAGGTGAGGATACTGTCCGTTTCTTGAGCCATCAACAGGACTCACATCTTGAATTTGAAGGTCGAAATGATTCGAGACATGGTGCTCTACCTCCTCCGGTAGGCGTGCACTCCATGGTTGTTTTGAGATTCCTCGCATTTACTCTTTCCTAGACAGGGTTGCTACTCTGCGGAGGGCGACATCGTCGTCCTGTGTGCATATTTGGGCCAACTTGCTCGGCTCAGAGATGCCCTGGGTGGTGAGGTGGCGGTTGTGATTGACGAACGGGATCAAGCCGCCCTCGATGATCGCGAAGGTGACCAGGATGACGCCAGTGACACTCCGGGTGGTGGCTCCATCCAGCATGTCAAAGTGACGAGCCGCGTATGTCGCTTTTATCCAGAGTGAAGCTGCTCGTTCTAATTGCGCCAACTTTATAGGTGAGGTTACGGACCGTCGACAATTATCAGGGAGAGGAGGGAAAGGTAGGCAACTGTCGAGCGGGTTTGAACGTGACTTTAGTTCAGCTAACAATAACAAAGATCGTCATTCTTTCACTCGTCCGAAACTCTGGTGGCGCTGAAGATGAAATAGAGATGCAAACTGTCTCCCAGCATACTAGGGTAAACATTGGATTCCTCAAGGTACATGTTGACATACAGTCGGTGAACATGTCAGCTGACCTGGACATTTCGCTTTCTAGTCTGAGAACCGCACGAATGGTAGCTATTTCATGCCCCCGAGTGCTCACTCGCTCACTTTTCTGTAGTGGCCCTGTCCCGAGCTCGCGAAGGTCTTTATATCTTTGGAAACGCTGAGAACTTGTCGTCTAGAAGCAGGATGTGGCACTCGATTCTCGAAGAACTTGATGCGCAAGATGCATTGGGTCCAGGCTTGCCTGTAGCTTGTCATCGACATCCTGAAAGGGTGGAGTATGTCTCCCGCCCGGGCCAGCTTTCCCGGATCGCGCCAGATGGTATGTTTGATTGAAGTTTCCCCGCCCATCGTACTATGGTTCACTATCCTCGCAGGTGGTTGTATGGAGCAGTGTGATACACTGTTGAAATGTGGACACCTCTGTCCATTCAAGGTATGGACCTTGATGTCTTTCCTTCGTTGGTTCCAGGCTCAGTTGGTCCCGGAATGCAGTGTCATTGCGACGATCCCAACCATGTTGCTGTGATCTGTACCAAACCCTGCCGAAGGCTCTGTCATCGTGACCACCCATGCCGAAAGGATTGTCACACGCCGTGCGGCAATTGTCTCTTTCCAGTTCCGAATGTTCGACTGCCATGTGGACACGTCAAGGATTCAGTGCCATGGTACGCTCGACGAAGACTTTTATTGTTTCACTTTGGCTAATGGTACAACTTTAGCTACCAGCTCGACATGATGGACAGTGTTCGTTGCGACGAAGAGGTGGAGAAACAACTACCAGAGTGTGAACATCGTGCCATGATGCCGTGTTCTCAAGACCCCGAGGACTATCGATGTCTCGCCCGGTGTGGAGAATTGATGGCGTGCTGTGGCAAGACCTGTAACGCGACGTGCGATGACTGTCAAGGGGTCAATGACGAGCCGGGCGATGGACATCCCATCAAGAGGACCAAACATACTGATCACGCATGCCAGAAGCGGCTCTACTGCGAGCATCCTTGTCAAGAGCCATGCTCTGAGGGACACAAGCACACGACTCGCTGCACCTCCAAGTGTAGGCAGGTCTGCCCTCACGCGCAATGCAAACGCCCGTGTTCTGTTCCGTGCGCGCCATGTAAACAACCATGCACGTGGTAAGCACTTTGTTCTCGGCCTATCCTAGTTCGTGCTGTGTTTCTGACGAGTGACTTGCAGGGCATGTCCTCATTATATATGCCCAGTTCCTTGTGGTTCTGTGAGTGACAGTGGTCCAGAGGTATCCTCTGATCTCATATGATGATCGGCAGGTCTGTGCCCGGCTGCCATGTGATAAACGCTGTGACAAGGTCCTTCGATGCAGCCATCGATGCCCCTCGGGTAGGATGCTCAACTTTGTAATTCCTGAAACTCATTCCCAACAGTGTGCGGGGAGGATTGTACAATACAAGTTTGTCCCCAGTGTGCTTCCGAAGGACAAGGGACTCAAGTGGCAGACTTTATCATGCAACGCACTTTGGCGGAAATCGACCCCGACTTGGAATCCTTGGACGAGCTGTTGATCACGATTCCGTCCTGTCGTCACACGTTTACCGTCGAAACACTTGATGGACACTGTGACATAACGGAGTTCTATAGTCGTACATCGGACGGGCAATGGAAGGGTCTGTTGTCCCCAATCGGATTCAGGCGACCACCCACATGCCCCACCTGCCGCTCGGAAATCACGGCACCCCGCTACGGTCGAATCTTCAAGCGGGCCAACTTGGACATCCTGGAGCGCAACGTCGCCGCTCAAATGTCGTTATCTCTCGGAACCGTTCAGATGTCTCTCGAGTCTGTGTCCGTCAGTTTAAAGAAGGCTCAATTGCTTAATGCCGCGGAGACCATCGATCTCAAGTTCAAGGATAATATTGATGGAAAAAAGCGAGCGTCTCAGGCCAAAGCTCAAAGCAGGGTACTAAATGCAACAAAGGAGGTGCCCATTTCGGATCGGGATATCCTTCCCGCAAACCCGGACCTCCATGCCATCGATCATTCCGTGATAGGCGTTTGGCACAAGGCGATGCACGCGCTCCACGTTGCATACAAACAGGCCGTACAGGTCGCTGAGACGCGCTCTGCGCATACGGAGGCATGGGAAGCGGCGTTTTCGTGTCTGCATGAGAGCGAGCTCGGCGCGTTTCTCAACAATCCTGGCACATCACCCAGAGAACCCATGATCCGTGCGATGCGTCTTGCAAAGGTCAAGATCGGGCAACCGCGTCCTCTCGCGGACCGGAGGTTCCTGGTGGAAGCGATTTGGTTGACGATCCACATACGACTCATCATGGCCGACTTGACGACGACATGGGTCGACGCCATCAGTAAACGCACCGGTGATGGCATCAACACCAACCAACAGTTGAATTGGGCGACTTACATCGGATTTCTGTTCAAGAGCTGTTTACGAGATGCTGACGTTGCCTTCGTCGTCGCAAAAGACTCCGAATCCCATCGTCAGATCTCGAGGACAGCTCTGTATCAAATGCGGATTTCGCTGGAGGAATTCCGGTTTGATATGATGATGTGCAAGATGACGGATCGATTTAAAGAACAGGTCCATAGGAATGCGCTGGCGGAGAGTGCGTCGAGTCTCCGCGAGGGGGCGGAGGAGTTGATGAGGACGACGATTGAACAGCATCTGGAGAAGAAGACGAATGTTGAAGAGATGGACTGGTTGGAGACGAATTTCTCGAGTGTCGCGCGCGACATTGTAGAGGAGTGGGCGAGCATCGAACGCTCGATTCGCATGGACACGTTCTATCAGCCTGTCTCGCTCGAGGAGCGTATCGCCATCGTCAAGGCTATGAATTTCTGTAAGCATGGCCGTTTGTCTTCAAATGTGAACTGATGAAGTCGATCAGCGCATGCGGGACATTACTACAACTGTCCGAATGGTCACATGTTCGTGATTACCGAGGTGCGTGAATGGAATTTCCGAGGCGTGTTGCTGTGGATGAATGTGCTGATCTGGATGCAGTGCGGGGGGGCGATGGAAGTCGCGAGATGCCCGGAGTGTGATGCGGTCATTGGGGGGACTGGTCACCACTTGAATCCATCCAACACGCGCAATTCGGAGTTTGAGGGATTGGCAACGCAGGTCGGGGCGAATCAAACGCCATGGGAAAGACCGTGGTGATCTGCGAAGCGTAAACGATCGTTTTGGATCTGTTATGGATATGCTCTTCTTTTTCCTGAGTTTTCGTCCGTTTTCTTCTTTCCAAACAAAGTTGTGAAGCCGGTTGACGAGATAGAGAGAGAAAGTCAGTACCGCAGTCCTGCACGGTAGGGGATAGAAGGTGGAATGCGTGTTTTTCTGAAAGAATGGGGGGCGACGCTTGTACATGATGGAATGTAGAAGGCTACACTGTTTGGGTGATATTGACAAGAATGGCAGCGAATTCCTATCGCGGTTGCACGTACAATGGTATGTAAGGTATGAAACAGCTAATGCGAAAGACGAGGAAATATGTTAGTAGGTCGCACCAAACACTCGTCATGATCGCAAATGAAAAAGGCACATGGTAATCAAATAAAGAGACAACTATGTGCTACGTGGTCGCTACACCATCTCCAGGAGAGTGACACGCCAGCTCATCTTTCCCGAAGAATAACGGTTGCTTCCCATGATACATAGCTTCCCCGACAACCCGTCCCAATATAGTGCAGTGCGCGCTAGACTGCATTTTTGGGCACCCAGCTCTTCATGACCGACGAGTACCCGGTTGATTTTGCACTCCGAGTTACTTGGAGCAGGAATCGTCGCTGTTTCTAATCCACCGAGGCAGGTCGTAAATGGGAAGGAAACGGACGCTAGAATATTCGCTGTGAGTCAAAGACCATCGGGTATTCGGCACTATACGGTATCGGGGACGAGAACTTTATAGTGACATCAGTACAGGCCTTCACTTTCAGTGGAGCAAAAAGGTAATTACATACTTGGTAGGTGGCTATTGTCTTTGCATTGGGTTCTGGATTGTCTATTTCTGGGTAGATGAGCTTGACCTTGCAATTGTACAGCGTCACGATAGCCCTTTCGTGGAGCGCGCGTAATATTCGGTCGAAAGAGATCTTTTCGGGGACATACTTTCCACATTGATTGTAGTTTCAATGGCGAAGACTGGGATCCGGATGTCAAAACGTCATCGGAAGTATCATACGCGGCCATCAGTCGCGTAGTTATGACCAGTAACCTGGGTTGCTTTCCAGATAGCCACAAGTCATAGTGCAACTTGAGGGAATGGTCAATGACGGCCAACATCTTGCGAGTAATCAGATTTACCATCCACCTCCCGACAGTCCCCCGCGGAGCGCAGTCGATCTCTGCAATTACATCCTTGGCGAGCTTGGTGTAGTCGGCATTGAGCTTCATAACTCGAACCATGTGCTTGCGGTCATCTGTAATCCACCCATACACGAGATAGTCCCCAGCAGTGATATGATTCCTCAACCATAACGTGGTATGGACCATAAATGTAATCTTGACCGACGGCGTCTTCGTATCTAGGTGGCAAATTGCACACCTCGACCTTTGCCTGGAAACAACCCCCCAGTCAATACGTTCATGATAAGACAGGATGGGACTGAACCCACTCGTTCCTGACAAACATCGACAAAAGCATCAGATCGTCTCCCTGCAATAACTTGTAGGGACCACTTCGCGGGGTGAGGTGTTTCCAACGCCACTCGCTCTATCACATCGCCAAAACTGGCGTTGTGTCTGTCGTACGCGATGCCATCATCGGCGGTTTGAACAAACATATATTCGAATCCCGCGCAGGACCGTTGAGCGTCCGACTGTGAAGTAGCTCCTGATCGGCTTGAGAGTATCCTGGGAGAATGTGGCATCGAGGCGTGCGGTGGTGATGAGTTGGTGCTGGACGACCCTCGCTGGGGCATAAAGGAGATGTGGGTAACTCTTGAGTAAGAAGTGGTTGACGAGCGCACCGTGCCAGACGGTGTGCCGCTGAGAGTACTTGTAGAGTGCCTTGCATCTCTAATCCAGCTCGTATGTCAGTCACTCGGCGGAGTCAATCATTACAGTGGAGTCACTCACAAGGCTCAAAACGCACGATATCAGGAAACGACAACATTCCCATGATAATGAGCCACAATCTTCTACGAGCTCAATAGGCCTAACAGGCGTCCTTTGTCCGCCAACGTTACAGCTGTCGACGCAACTTGTCATCATGGTCAAGTTGAAACTGACTCGACAGTCGAAAATTTCCTGTGTGTATCGAATAGAGCACACTGGTGTCGGCGAACACATTGTTACCGGTCTTTTCCGTGGCAGTTCCACGGTATCATCCCTCCTGACAGGGCTGGTAATTCTTGAGGGTTACTACATATGTGCCACTGACAGGTACTTACTTATAAACACGCCCACTACTAAGGACTATAAGTCCCTGTAAGTATATCAAAAAAAGCGATTGGGAGAGGGTCAGTCGGTGAGCACAGCGCAATAGATGCACAACAAGTAGTGACTATTTTGGCTACCAAGGTAGTAAAAAGTCAAACTTGTCCCCTTTTCGTGCATTGCTGATTCTATCTTGTAGGCTCTGAGCAGACATAAAGAAGGCATTTGCATTTGCCAGTGTATCTGATGGGCCTCTGACTCTGGAACAGCATATTCAGGGGTCCTGGTGGAACTGGATATGCTGATGTAATCAAAGGTATCCTACCAGCGTTTTGCTCTAAACGCGTTCGTCGTCAAACATGAAAGCGACAACCACCTCGTCCGCGTCGACGCCCGTCGCACACAATGCCCTCCCTCCTCCCTCAGCTGCATCCTCTGCACGTTCATCCCGCATCGCAACCCATTCCCACATCAAAGGTCTCGGTCTCAACGCAGAAGGTACCGCCGCGTCTGAAGGCGCTGGATTCATCGGCCAAACCAACGCGCGTGAGGTACGTTTTTGTTTTGGCGCTGGTGCATAAGTGCACGTTACGCCCCTCTGTGTCTTCCTTTTTGAACTCTGACACGCGTTGTCTCGCCATGTGGTGCTTGCTCGCCTAGGCATGTGGTGTCGTCGTTGATCTGATCAAATCACGCAAATTCTCTGGACGCGCGCTTTTACTCGTCGGTGCGCCAGGCACGGGTAAAACGGCGCTCGCGCTGGCGGTGTCGCATGAACTGGGAGTCAAAGTGCCGTTTTGCCCGATGGTGGGGTCGGAGGTATATAGCACGGAGGTAAAGAAGACGGAAGTTCTTGCAGAGGCATTTCGGAGAGCTATTGGTGCGTCGCATGTTCACGTTCTTATTCATCTTCATATCCGTGTCGTGTCGATGGTATGGGCCCGCATTGGACACGCCCATTCGTGAACACCCGCGTGATCAGATTGTTCATGCTTGATTTCAGGCCTCCGGATAAAAGAAACCAAAGAAGTGTACGAAGGCGAGGTTACAGAGTTGACGCCCACCGAATCTGAAAATCCACTGAGTGGATACGGCAAAACGGTATCGCACGTCGTCGTCGGCCTCAAAACCGTCAAAGGCACAAAACAGCTTCGGCTGGATCCCACCATATACGAAGCCATTCTCAAGGAAAAAATTGTGGTCGGTGACGTCATCTACGTCGAAGCCAACACGGGTGCTGTCAAGGTAAAGTCCTTGCATATTCGTTGCGCGTCCCGACCGCCGACTATGCATAGCGAGTAGGCAGGTCAGACGCGTACGCATCGTCTTACGATCTCGAATCCGAGACCTACGTCCCTCTACCAAAAGGGGACGTGCACAAGCGGAAAGAACTTGTGCAAGATGTCACTCTTGGCGACCTCGATGCTGCGAATGCTCGGCCTCAGGGTGGACAAGATATCATGAGCGTGATGGGAAGCCTTATGAAGAGTGGTCGGACAGAAGTCACCGACAAGCTTCGTAGAGAAGTGAACAAAGTCGTCAAGGGTTACGTAGATCAGGGTGTCGCAGAAGTCATCCCTGGAGTGGTATTTATTGACGAGGTACGGCTAGATGGCCGCACCACGTGATATTGTGGACTGATGTGGGTTCATGCAGGTTCATATGCTCGATGTCGAGTGTTTCACGTATCTGAACTCTCTGCTCGAATCGCCAATGGCTCCGACTGTTATCCTTGCAACCAACAGGGGTAATGCGCTTGTACGTGGAACGACCGACGTCGTCTCTCCACACGGGATACCAGTCGATCTGCTCGATCGGTAAGGGTCACTTGTCAGGTAAAGACGCCTCTTATGCTTTGGATAGGTGCCTCATCGTGAAGACAGATGGGTACAATCGCGAGCAAATCGCTAAAGTGGTCCAACTCCGTGCGAACATAGAGGGGCTTAAACTGGGAGCAGGTGTCCTGGAACGAATGGCGGAAGAAGGGGAACGCGGATCGATGCGGTGTGTTATCTCGATTTAACAACGTCATGGATTTGTGATGCTTATGATTTGGCCAGTTACGCCCTTCAACTATTGGCCCCGGCCTCCATTCTAGCTGGGTTGGCTGGCCGAAATGAAATAGCGGTGGAGGATATCGGAGAGATGAATGAGCTTTTCTTGGATGCTAAAACTTCTGCAAGCCACATTGGCGCAGATGGCGGATATGATGGTGGTCGGATGTCGTAGTGGGTGTTTGTTGGGTACGTGATTGCTTGTATTCAGCGTCGGTGTCGCGTCATCGACCACGCGTATGTATCGATAACATCTTGATGCGATACTTGGCCTGTTTTTGTCTGTCGAGAGGGATGCTTTCCCAGTGTCAGCTGACGACATGCGCACGACACACGCACGTTGTGGAGTCAAAGATTGGCTTCCATATCTTGGATCCGTTTCCGTTCCAGTCGACCTCGTGGACACCGTCGTCCTGTAATGCACCACTAACGCCGATGAGATGAAAGCTAACCCGCTCTAACCAAAGCATGGTCGGGCAGAGAGCTGCGATACTCGTGCACCAGACACGTGAACGCTGAATCCAAAGTGAGGAGTGATGTCACTGCGAACGTTGCATAACCTACGTGTCGATTAATGATGGGCCTCGTTCGAACATTGAGCGCTCTTGAGCCGAGATTATCAGTGTCGGTCACAATGGCTTCAAGGCGTCGGCACCGGCCCGATAGTTAGGAATCGAACTTGAGCGCTCGATTCGCTAGGACAGCGGTACGGCCGCGCTATAACTTTAGCTACTGCGGGAGAGTGATTAGAGATCCTGTGCTAGTGCTGAGAAAAGAGGGACGCAACTGGCACGTTCACGCGGTGGCGTGACTCAATCCAGGCGACTCGACTCTCCCAGCTTCTCCTGAAGGGGTACATTGGCAGGGCCGCGCCGACTTCCCCAATTCTCTAGCTCCATCTTTCCACTCGCCTGATCATCCATCAAGTGCTTCGTCACATAAATGTCGGCCGTGGCGTAGACCTCAAACTTGACCAGGCAGTGATTGTCCCTATGGCGTTGATGCGTCATTCCTTCTGTCCGCACTGCCCAGCTTGGTTCGGTGCCTTGCACTGATCAGGTCCACAGCAAAATTTTAGCCCACAGATTTGCTGCGGTCCACGTCTTTCGCTTGGCCCTCACCCCGTGCCCTATACTTCATTTGTACCGGTCCTATGTCGGAACGTTGCAACTCCGCGACCTGGATATGGCGAGCTCCTCATACTTGCTCGCTTCTTTTCACAATGACGAAAACGGACAGTCACCTTGCGCCTTTCCAACCGAATGTGGAGGGCACCTCCCTGGTCCCTACGTATGCAGTCCTGCGCGCACAGCATATAAAATGTGGTACCACCACGGTGCCAGCATTCTCTCCTGCCCCATCTCCTCCTCCACTGTCCAGCCCCCTCCTCTCCCATTCGACATGATGAGGCACACGCAAATGCCCTTTACCTTTGAGGACCGTACCGGACAGCTGAAGGGCTCCGACTATGATGACATCTATGACCGCATGTTCATTCGCGTTACACCATACCCGCATGCTAGCAATAGTGCCACGCTCGCCATCTATGTCATGGGTCGTCGATCGACACGTCACGCCGACATGCGCCATCTTGAACGACACCCGTCTGTCGTCCTCGAGTTCGGCGGCCCCTCCCTCGGGCTCGGCACCATTCACTTTCTCAAGCCCCCCGCCGCCAATGTGTCTATTCCCATGAACAACTATCTTCGCAAAACGGCCCTGTTCGGGGGGTGAGTGCCTATATCTGTCCGGGGCCCTTGGACGCTCAACGATGACCATCTTCCCATGTAGCTCCCTCTCGAGGAAATTCAGAGCATCCGACGGACGGGAGTATAAATGGCAACACAAAACGATCGATGACCACGAGTGGTCGGTGCGTTACTCATCCTCCCTAGCACAACGAGCGATGATTAACGTTCACTCACCCCTCCCTCTCAGTGTCTCTCGGAGGAAAACTACGTTATCGCGCACTACGACCTCCGACCTCCCAACGTCCCCGCGTACGGTGTCTCGGGCCACACCTTGACCATCTACGAAGCGTTTTCCCACTTGTACATTGGTAAGCCCGTCGTGTTCTGCCCATCGTCCGACGCGTCTGAGATAGATGTATCCATAGATATATTTGCTTCGTTGATGATCATGCGTTACATTGCCGAGCATGGACTTTAGCCGTGCTACCGAGGAAGACATGTCACGGTGACACACTCCTCTCCGACCTCGGTACGCGTATGTTACCCCACTCCCAAAAGCCCTCTTTCCACCGGTCTCCGAAGGGCACCCCAGTCTAACCAAAAAGAGAAGCGAAAAGAAGAGAAGGCAAGGAAAAAAAGATGATGGTGAATGAACATCACGACCGTAATCTAACCCTTTACCCATATCATCTTCTTTGCGATACCTAATTCATCGTTCGAACAACCGAACTCAGCTCCAATGGTAGTTTACATGTGCATCGATATCGTATCGTATTGTAGGCCCGTTTCGTCAAGTCCTTTTTCTTTCTTACATGCATTGCATACTGTTCGTCTTGGACCACTCACAATGTACGCTTGCCTTTTCGTTTCTCGTCTCGCTACCTACTTCAAAGCTTCATCCCTCAGGTTGTCTGTTAATGATGCAGGGTTTTCGGACGAGTCTTCTCAAGTCGGATGCACGCATGTCGCCCTCGAATACCCCTGGAACCTACTGGAAGCTTGCGTACAAGTAACGTTTTCGCATCGGCGTGGCCGGCTCCGCTCTGAGATATGTTTCCGGGCCCGGGTACTCAACGGTTCCGGTCCCAACTGGAGCGCATCATGTATTCACGACCTTGTTGGATCGAACGACGATGACAGGCCGCAGGGTGATGTCAGTGATTCCGAGTCTGCGTAAATCCATGATGGTCTTTGATGCTCGACGTCGAGCAACGCGTTGCCAACAAGCAGAGAATTGAAGAGGGCGGCTGCGAGGTTGCGCCGAGAGACCCGTCTGGCCGAGTACCGCCTTGCACCGGCGGGCAGTGTGGTCGTGACTAATTGCACAGTGGTGTGTTTGATATTCAAGTCGCAGATACAAGATCTATCGGCTAGTACATCAACAGCGAGTTTCGTCCGTCTAAAGCGCGCTGTCGCAGAGGGCCTGGGCCCTGGGCCCTGGGTGAGCCACTACACCACACAAACAGATAAAGTTGCCTCGCGGCGGGAGAGCCGAAGGAGCGAGCTGGGGTGAGCAGATTAAACTTTTTGTCTCACGCCGCCCTTTTGTCAGGGCTCTGGTGTCTGTCAGTGTTTACAAACGACTGGGGAAGGGTAGCGACGACGGCGGAGAGTTGATCATCTTCTGCCGCCGAGAGCGGTAGTGGTCGTCCGGATGATCCCCAATGGGCGACGTGGTGGACTCGAGCACTGAGATTTCGGGCAGAATCTGCAGCAGCGAATTTCAATCATTGGATTATAAGCACCCGGCTCCCTTCATTTAGCCGTCCAGAACCCAAGTTCGGGTGGTGTCAGGCAGACATGGATTTCATTTATTTACTTACTGTCATAGACAATCGATTATGTATAATAGCCAGCCGGTATCCTGTCCGATTAATGGTCAAGCATCGCCGTCCACGTGCATCGCCTGCAATGCCGCCACTAGGGAAGACGATGCGGCCAACATAGTGAGAGGTTCCTTCGAATCCTTCTCACCTGCCGTTGACACAAGGACTTGTCAGACAAGGACCAACAAGGCAGGCACGAAATTACTCACAGGCACATGTCGGGAGGTAGTGATGGGAGCAAACTCGACAGTCTTCAACTGTCCCGTCTGGGTCTCAGACCCCCCAGGTAGAGGGTTGGCTGTCTTGACTTCTATCAAGCAACGCAAAACCGGTAAGCATCAGCCACAACAGCATGATCACTGACATGCGCACCGTTGAATGAACTACCATCAACAACAGCAGGATGCTTAGCAAAACTAGGGAGATGTAGTGTCCGCAGTGTCAGTAGCATCGACCTGCGAGGCTTCGGCAGTGCGGAGATCCTTGGTGGTAGTCCGGCACCAGGTGGGGACGTCGTGGTATCTCGGAGCGTCTTCGTCGAGCTGTTGCGTGGCTTGGTTTCTTTACCAAGTATCAGGCGCTCCATGGGTATCATGGCTTTGGGTATCATGGATATCGCGGGTATCTTCTCAGCGCCGGGCTGAGCAACATCAATGTGGGCAATGGTAGGCTCGTTGGTAATCTCCAGAACCTTGACCGTCATTTCTTCACAGTATGAGTGTCAGACCAGACAAGGCGGTAATCGATACAACTACTGCACCTACCATAATTTGGAAGCGCGATTGATGAACCACCGGATGAGGGCAAAGCTACGAGCATAGATTGATCGACAACAACAGCATGCCACTTAGCAGAACCAGGAAGATGTGATTTTAGCAGTACCAACAGTGTCAACCTGCGAGACTTCGGCAGTCTGGAGATCTTCAAAGGTATTCCGGCACCAGGCTGGGCCATCTTTGGACTCGCCGTAGGGAACTTGCTGCTGACATCCGGGGACTTTCTAGCACCAGGCTGGGACGTCATGGTATCTGGAAGCGTCTTCGTCAAGCTGTCGCGTGGCTTGGTCCCTTTACCATTGCCCTTCGCGGGTATCAGGCGTTCCATGGGTATCGTGGCTTTGGGTATCATGGATATCGCGGGTATCTTGTCAGCGCCGGGCTGAACAACATCGATGTGGGCAATGGTATGAGGCTCGTTGGTAGTCTCGAGGACCTTGACCATCGATTCTTTGTAATATGAAGTGTCAGATCAGACAGGGCAGTAATCGAGACAATTATGGCACATACTATGGTTTAGAAGTATAATTGATGAACCATCGGATGAAGTCGAAGCTGAGGGCATATCTTGAAAGGTTGTAGCACATGCTGAGCTTCGTGTAACGACAGGAGGCAGCGGACAGAGCTTTTCTATTTCCAGGCGTAGACTTCACATTAGCCATCAATCACGTCTCAAGCGAACGACAGCAAGGAAACACTCTACCTTCTGCGATTTCTGCACTCTCTATCTTCTGAGCGACACCTGCAAGGATCCGTGCTTCCTGGGCTTCCTTCGCAGCCTGGCTGGCAGATGAAGTGTTGACAGGCACGGTTACCGTCTCGACCGCGGCAAGCTCTGCCTGAGCGCCCACTGGTGGGGAGTGATCTTGTGGACAGCGTCAACCTTGACTCCAGTGATCCTCGCCGCCTAACATTCCATCAACTGCTGGAAGTTCTTGAAGGACCGGCAAAGATTCCCGAGGGTATCGTCACAGCTGCTCTTGTCGCTGTCGATCTTCATGTTGTCGATCTTGGTGGTGAGTTCCTGAGTTGTGTTCTTGTACGATTCCGTCTCTGCGCGCTGCGAAAGCTCGAGACCGATAATGCGATCTTCCCGAAATGCTACTCATTTGCACAACTTGTTGACTTGTTACATGAGCGCTTCGGTTTCCTGGCCATGGACTAAGGACGTTTGTCTGCCTTCGACTGCGTTGATGCGACCCTGGAGTGAGACGACGAGATGATGGACCATGGCCTGAACGACAAGTAGAGTGACCGACTGGCACCACTGAATCAATCGGACTTTCAGTTGCACCACGTGAGATGTCGGAGCATCGTGACCCTTGGTCGCATCGTTCCAGTCACCGTCGGAGGTGGAGGAAGCGGGACTGGGAGGATAAAGTATCGCACGTGTCGATCAAGGTCGTGGACGCCGGCACATGGCACATGGCGAACGCGGCAGCGCTCAACGGGACAGTGTCGTGGTGAGAAGTAGCGATTGGTAAAACAAGAAGATAGCAATAAGAGAGGCAAGCACAGAGAAGAGAGCGGATACGGGAAGGAACAAGAGGAGGAACTGAGGACGTTACGATACTAAGCTGGCCTTATATATGCCAGAGATTGAGTTTTGGACTAGGTGTCAGCCCACCCGACGGTGATGACGACTTGCAGCGAGTGCGTCATCGGGCGGTTGACCTTTTAACCAATAAAGATGGAATGGAAGGCGTCCTGACGAGACCAGCAGCTGACAACATCCATCGCTGACGCCGTTCCAAGGTTGGCCTTTCCTACACGGACCTGTAGCATGATGCAGGGGCAAAAGAGAAAACTCGGCAGTGGGGCACCTGCCAGCACCAAACAGTGCGGGTGGCGTATCATCTAGAGGAATGGATCCATGCCAAGATCCCAGAGTTCTCGCAAGACGATAGCTTATTTCATCACGTCGCCGAGTTTCCCACCAAAGTCAAAGTATGAAGCCAAGAGACAGCTGACGGACGCCTACTTTCATGATTTGGAGAAGGATAAGAATGAGACTCTGATGGGGTCAAACGATGAGCTTGTCGCAACTATACAACTATTGGCAGAGTCAAGATTTTTGCAGGTGTCTCAAAAGTATGTACAGTGGCCTTATATCCGGCGCTTCCAATGCAGGACCATTTTTTAGCAAATTATCTACGTTCCCTCTCACCTTATGCAGTGAACACGTTCGCCTGACTGACAATCACTGCGTCGGAGAATACCTGGACAAAGTCGCTTGGGCCGACCGTGAGTGACTGCTGTTTTCCGCCCTCCCGACGGATGGTCAATGTCTCCGGTCTACTCTTCCCCCAGTGATTCATTCCGATACTTTCATTCCCTTGAAACTGAGGGAAAATACTGTATGTGTCGGCACTCCCACCACTCTTGTTTGTGATGGAAACATGGATCGAGTTGTTTTCACGGTTGGACACCCAGACCATACTTGTTTTCGGATGCTACAGCAAACGGCTTTGAAGTCAGTTTAGAGCTTTTGATGCAACAAGAAACATGGGCATACCGAGATGAGTGGGGAAGAACTGGTTGATCCATCTCGCATTGGAGCTCCCTATTTATCTGCTCATTGTCAATGGGTTTCAAGAGTCTAATTCAGGTACATGTGCTGGCTGAATAACTTGACAATTACGTGGGATTAGAAGCAACCTGCCGGTGTAGTGGTCATATGGTTCACACTACGTTCTGAGTGAAAGAGCTAGAATAGAATAGACCTGGTTTAAAGTTTACGCCCAGTGGGCTGAGGGCGGGAGGGATGTCCATATGTATGGTCCTTGTAAGGATGTACCCCTGGAACTCGGGCAATGTGACCCGGTCACCCTACTGTGAGCCTGGAACAAGAATAAGACATAATCTTGGAGTGTCTGGAGGATGTCTTCACCATCAAGCCATTCCCTGCTCGTCCATGGAAGGGCTGTGCCCACGTCCCCCTCAACCACAGCCCCTCTTCCCAGTGCATAATAGGACTTTGGACATACATATATCCCTGTGGGCGGCCTTGGTATTCGTGACAGGATGACATATGGCCTGCGTTGGCATACAACATTCTGGCTGGAGAAGGGACGACGGGGTTCAAACTATGGGGACGAATCCGATCAGTGAAGTCGTTCAGCTAGCATATTGCATGACTTGTGGTCATATGGCTCACTTCATGTTCCGAGTGAAAGGGCTAGGATAGAGTAGTAGAGCTGATTATACCGCAGGAATAGTTTCAAGTTTATGCCCAGTGGGCTGAGCGCGGAGGGGGGTGTGGCCCCACTGGGAGTACCACGTCCTCTTCAGGCTGAACCTTCTCCAGACTCACTGTAGGGGCTTGCCACTGACGTGCAGGGACTTTCTGATACTAGGCTGAAACATCTTGGTACATTGGAGGGTCTTCGTGAAGCTGTCGCATGGCCTGTTCTCTTTACTGACGGACTAACTAAACGGGGCAACACTGTGGCCATTCCGAAGTCGAATGGCTCGCTTAAGCATTCCTCTGATGCGGCGGCCCTATAAAGTCTGGTAACTCTCAAAATTTCCCATGCCGAAACCACTGATCAACAACGACTGCGATCTCGAATACTTCGATGCTGAGCGGTGAGTCGCTATCTCACTATGGGTGTGTCATCCCCCAGACATCCCCCAGACATCTCCTGGTCCACTGCAATCGCTACTCTTGCCTCCGTCCTCGTCGCCTCGCGCGTCTTCAAGCTCGTCCGTGCCCTCAAGGTCGGTCGCGACACCAATCTCTAATCCCTATACTGACCTAGTGACAGGCCGTCGACTCCCTTGCTGGTTTGCGCATTCCCTTTGAACCATTTTCCATCTTAGGTATCATCATACCAGAGACATGGTGGAACCCAGGTCGGTTCTTCCCATGACATGTCTTTTTTCCCTTCACCTTTCCTCTGTTACAGGTCTGTCATTCCCCTGGACCTGGAGAAAGACCAAGAACGGTATGTATGTTTCTTCTCTGGTAATACCATACTCATTTTCCTCTAGTTTACCGTCACTATGGTTGTGACACCGTCTCCATTATCCCATTCATAAGTGGTTCCCCAACATTATTTACGCGCTCCATGGAAGTCGCAAAGCAAGTCGTCGATGCCGGCCACAGGTCTGGTGCCTTTGGAAAATCAGATGAAATGGGCCGCTTCTTTTTGTGAGTCTGCAGAGATAAACTCATCTGTGAGATCTGTCCCTACCTTGTATCCTGCAGGTTCTGGGGTTCGAACATCATTTCTGCAGAGGGGGAATTGTGGAGAAAACACAGGAAGATTGCCACCCCTGCGTTTAACAACGAGACGTAGGTGGTTAGATTATCGAGCATTCGTCAAATGGCTAATCCATTCAAGGTATGCATTTGTTTGGGATGCCTCGCACAAGCTTTACGCGGAGATGGCCTCTGCTGAGGGATGGGCCACGAAAGACGTTATCGAGGTTCCCGATGTCCACGTGCTTACATTCAAGGCGAGCGTTCTTGGCTGAGACTTACCTCGAGAATGATCATTCATGCCACCATTTATAACAGTTTACACTCATCATATTTGCATCGGTTGGCTTCGGCTTTCCATTCACATGGGCAAATCCGCCTGCTCAACAAGGTGAAATGGGCATACAAGAATGCATAGAGATTGTTACGAAAACGAATACGTTTGCGCTCGCTGCCCCTGCGTGGGCTTGGAAGTTGCCCTTTGCATGGTCAGCGCGAGTTTTGTTTTTGCCGGGAAATGCTGAGTTTTGAATTTTGACACTTGCAACAGGGTGCGACGCACCCGTCGCGCGTACGACACCCTCCGTGCGTTCATGCACTCCCTAGTCAACACCACGCGAGAGATTATCCGATCTGACGCCGAGGGCGTTGCAACGAAGCGAGCGAGGGATCTCTTTACACTTCTGGTTCGGGCTTCTGAGGACGCAGGAAGTAAGATGGGCCTGAATGACGACGAATTGGTAAGTAGGACTCGAGGCCTTGCACCGATAGCAGGCACTAACAGGTGACTTTGGCAAAGATCGGCAATGTGTTCGCCTTTATGTTCGCTGGTCATGGCAAGCGCTTGGTCCTGGTCCATTTAAAGACCCTGGAATGCTCACATTTAATATTCAGAGACCACGGCCCACACTTTGGCGGCAACCCTTGCGTTCCTCGCTTTGGATTCTAGTCTACAAGATGAACTCGTTGCCCAAGTGCAAGAGGTGACGCGAGGGAGAGATGATGATACCTTGGTAAGTGGTGATGTTATGTCGTCCTTTCCTTTCACTAAGTTTTGAAAACACATTCAGTTGCTGGAAGATTACGGAAAACTCGACAAGGTACTTGCAGCATTCTACGAAGGGATCCGAATGTTCCGTAGGTAACAGAGGTCTGTCCTTTTATTCGATCTGAATGTTGTGGGTATTGTAGCATCAGGAGTCTTTCTTATCCGCGAGGCAAAACACGACACGGTCCTGGATATCTCTGACAACGATGAACCCAGAATGTTGTCTGTAAAGAGGGGCACCCATGTAAGTCGTTGCCGGGAACCCCTATTGTGAACCGACGACTGACGGTGTGCTAAGGTTGTGGTGGACATGATTGGCGCCCGTGAGCACATTGCGTGGCGTTCTCTTGACCGTAGTCTGGATTGACCTCTTTAGAGTATAACCCACGCTATTTTTCCGAGCCCGACGAATTCAGAGCCTCAAGATGGTACCGAAGGCAGAGAGGCTCGGATGAAAAGGATGAGTCGGAATACACTGCGTTTAGTATTGGTATGTATACAGAGTCGGTTCATCTGCGTGGATCCGTTTCATTGATACCTCCGACCCACAGGTCCTCGCGCGTGCGTTGGGCGCAAATTTGCAACTACAGAAAGCGTGTGCTTCCTCGCGTTGTTATTACGAGAATGGCGAATCGAGCCGTTGCTTGCGGTACAACCAACTGGTCGAGTTGAGACTGTCGATGAGTGGCGAGGACGGGTATTGCAGGCGACGATTGAACTGACGTTGGGCATCAAAGATGTGCCTCTTAGATTTGTGAGACGCACCTGATCAAGTGTATCTCGACCGAATATTCCTTTAGTAGGACTCCGTGCTGGTGAGGTTTTATATAGCATGAGGTTAGTCGGTCGAATTTGTTTTATTGTCGAAGAGACGTTCGAGATTACGCTTATGCGCTCGTCCTTGATTGCGTTATTCAACTCAGGTACCTGCGCTGAGTGAGTAACTTGACAATCGTGCGGGATCAGAAGCAATCCGCCGGGCGCCCGAGACGTCTGGCTTGTGGTCGTTAGCCTGCGTATTGGATAACTAAGTCCGGACTCGTATGACAAACTATACCCCATTCACGAACATATAGAAGAGAGTGGAAATATTATTATGTGTAGTACTATAGTCCATCAAGTCTACATGCATACAAGTAAACCAAAGAAAGAAAGAGAAAGGGGGTAAGATTGAGTTGATGATATCTTGGATGGCATGCTTCCTGTCTTCTATACCCTGGGACAACACCTCTCCCCTAGCCCTCATATCACCGCCTGCGCCGCATAATACGCCTTCGCATCCGCCAACAACGCCACCTCCATTCCCCTCCACCACCCTTCCACCACCCTCTTCTCCCTCCCCCTTGCCTCCCCCACTACCCTCTTCACCGCGACCCGAAACACCGCAGACACAGGCCGATGATCCGATACATTCACCTCCCACCTCCGATACCCCATCAGCACCACCCTCTCCTCCTCCCTCGATCGCCACAACACCCGGTCACACCATGCCGGTACGCGGCGCTTCTCCGACGTATCAAACGTGTCCGAATTCCGGTCGTATTTGTACGTGGGGGCAAACATGAGCGGGCCCTCACAAAAGGGACGGAGCCGAAAGGCGCGGTTGTGTTTCATTTCTTTGTGTAGTTGGTCGTGGGTGAGGAGGGTGTCGAAGTCGTTGGCTTGGATGGCGGCGATGACGGCGTCTCGGCGTTGGTCGATACGATAGTTCATGTCGCCATTGAGCTGCATAGAACGCTGTCCTGTTAGCGTTTCTGGTGGATGCAAATCAAAGTCACGAACGCACGAAAACAATATCATGGTCGAGGGCCATCGACCCATCTCCTCCACCAATGTATGCAAACCTATCTTCGACAGATTCAGCGGGGAACACGTTGGTTTCTTCGAGAAAAGCTGCCACATCCGCATTACGCTGACGGACATGATGCTGTCCAGCAGCCAAGTGGCAATTGATGAAGCACAGGCTAGAGTCGTCAATCACGAATCGCGCGAGGATGCCACCCTGAAAAAAAAGAACGCCGTCAGTCGATGTCATGACGTTGCGACACAAAAACACGAGATACAACAAGAACCCCACCTTATTTCCATATCGCCCTCCCATCCCCCTTTTAATCGTCGCGATCGCGGCATCCTTCAGAGAAGCCCTCTCTGCATCCTTGATAAACATACACGTGAACAGCCCCACCAAACTCTCCGTGTGAATCACCATATAGGAGGATTCAGGAGGCATTGCCAGCTTGACCGCCATAATTAATCGATCATGCCACTTTTTGTAACTCGACGTCACTTTTTCATTAATCTTGCCCTCGTCACCTTTCTTTTTGCCTCCTAGAAGAACGGTCTTGGCTGCCATCTTACGAGACTCGAGATCGATCACTTCCTGGAACCCGAAGGAGATGATGTCGGGGCTATCGACAGAACTAAGGACGTCATGAAAAAAGCGAAGGTTTTCAGGGTCGCCAGTAAGGGACTCGGGTTTCGCCGCATCGACGTTCCACGAGACGACGAGGACTGTGAGATCTCGGAACGTGCTGAACGAATGTTCGCGCTTCAACAGTTCTTGCTCTATCCCAATCATAAGCAATCTACACCAATGCGAAACGCCATCGCGCCACTTACCGATCCGGTCTGCACCAAGGAGCCCATCCCAGAACCTGATCTGCTCGTCCCGTCCCACACTCACCACTCTCAGCTTTCCCATCACCACAATTGCATAGGGGTCCACGAAAATCCGCGAGACAGGCAGCCCGCCATGAGTATCCCAACAATTGGTAATGACCCACGGCTTGGAATTAACGTCGTACACCGAAATCGTACCCTTTCGCCCACCAGCCCACAGGCGATCGTTTACGCCCTCAAGACAAAGCACGTCGGACACGCTCACTTTGACCACCTCGACGCAAGCGGGGATCCCATCGCCCATGACGACATTCCAGATACTGATGTACCCGCCTTCATGGCCCAGGTAGACGTAGTCGGGGTGGGAGGGGAGGATGGTGCCCGAGGTCACCGCACCAGCGTGTTGATTCGGTATCACGGCGCGACCGATGCTTCCTGGTGCGCACGTATCGTATATCCGTATGACGGGAACCGAAGCCGTACCAACGCCATGCACGTCCGTCCGTACCGCTGTCCACAATAAACCCCCGAGCAACTTTACAAACTCAACTTTCTCTCCTAGGCGGTAGACCCGAGGAGCGGTGTAGACCAGATTAACATCGTCTCCCAACCCCGCACCGACGCCTGTACTTGCGTTGCTATTGGGGTCAAAGACGAAAACTTTACCCACCTCGTCGACGGTGATCATCGTGAACTCATGTCGGAATAGGTTTGTGACCTGGGACGCGTGGATGCCCATTTTAGAAGACGTGAAAGCCCCCAGTCGAACATCTACCTCGAGTAAATGTCCTTCCTTCGTTCCGACCCATATGAATTTTCCTCTGTCCGCTTCGTCACGTGCTGGTCTGAACTCGAGACAGGACACCAGAGAGCCTCTCATCCCATCTCTCGTATCGAGGGTCCATGAGGGCCCATCGATGGACGAAAGGTCATAGTATTTAATGTGATGGCCTGACGCCACCACTACACCAGACCCAGCGACAGCGACATGTCCCGAATGCGCTGGCACGTGTATCTTGTATTCCATGAAACCAACGCTGGGCATGCTGGGAGGACGTCTCGAGGAACGACTCGAGTCAGGAAGGGATTCAACGCTGCGTGCACGGGGATCCTCTTCCGAGCCAGATTCCTCGTCAGACGATGGGGAGGTCGCACGGCGCATAGGGGGTAACTTGTCACCTAGTCCAATCGTGCGTGTGGGCGGCGGCGGGAGCCTTGTGCTTCCGAGAAGTTTACGTTCCCCCACTGGTGAGATGATTTCAACAGGAATGCTTTGCGGGGGCAGTACACGTGCTGGCAGAGGTGGCGCTGGTGGGAGAGTCTCGTGGGCACCCTCCTCCTGCGTTACACGACGAGACGGGAGCAGTGGTACGATGGGCTGGGTGGGCGTAGTTGTGGCAGAGCTCGTAGAGGGGGGCTCGTGAAGTCCTGAGGATGCGGATAGGCCGTTCGATCGACGTGGTGGGCGTGGTGGGGCGGGCCGAGGGGCCGGTTTCGGCTTGGAAGGGGGCGAGAAACTGGAGAGACTTTCGCTGGAGCTGCCCGAGAGATTTCCCTCACGGTGAGGGCTAGATGTTCCGTTCGCGTGGGCGAGTTCACGAGAACCGTTTGTTTTCCGAGGCTGCACCGTCGGTGAGAGGGAAACTTCTGGTATCTCGGATATCTCGGATTCGCCATCCGAAAAAGGACTATAGAGAGACGAATTGGAACTGCTAGTGGGGTCTAAGCTATCCTCCCGCGCCAAAAGCGCGGAGTTTAGGGGACGTGGCGGAGGATGGCGAACGGGTAGTGTTGGAGGACTCGTTATTAGGATGTTTGGTTCAGTATGCGATGGCGAATTGTCGTCACGAGGATAAAGTTTAGAAACATCCTTAGAACTACACATTTCCCGTTGTTAAACCTCCCGTAAATGCTGCCGGTCATGGAACACTCACGCAAAACGGCTCAGAATGGATGCAACGTTGCCTGCGCAAGAGGAGGCATCCATTGCGATGAATCCAGGCGAGGACACCCCAGTAGAAATGTCCCCCGAAGGCGATTGAGAAAAATCAGGGGGATGTTTGATATGCCGAGGAGGAATTACAGGCGGCACATGCTCGATCACCATCGAATCACTTTGTGACGTTATCATTGGGGGTCTGGAAGGAGGCCGGGGAGTGGTAGGCCGTGGCAGGAACGAGTTGGACGTCTGTATCTGGTTCAGTGATCTACGACAAGAGGTTAGCTGTAAAACCCAATGACCGGACGCAGCGTGGGATATGAGACTAAGCAAGGAAGAGACCACTCACGAAAACCTGTTGCGAAGCGAGGCCACACTACCCAATGGTTCGTCCTCACTGCTCTCCTCTGCCTCATGGCTTTTGTGATCTGGCCGCACAGTGAGTGGTTCGCGCTCGGGACTGGTCCTGGGCGACCGGAGCGAGGATGGTAAAGGGACTGGACGAAGGAGAGGTGAAGCAACAGGGGAGGGTGGCGGTTTCTTGGTCCTTGGAGGTGGCGGGGGTGGTGGCGCACGCTTAAGTGCGGCTGCCTTCAAGTCGGAAGCGGAGGCCTTGTTGCGGACGTTGCAGACTGGTGCAACTAGCTGAGATTGCGAGATGTAATCGTCCGGTATAAGAGAGGTTCGCGTTTGAGCCCGGGGCGTGGGTGCTGATTCGGGGACTCGAGCAGGCGAGACTGGAGTTGGTTTGGGTTGTGCACTGGACGAGGCGGAGGCGTTGTCCAGTGCAAATTGCTCGAATCTAGATTTAAGACTTTGAATGGAGCGTATTGAAGCGGATTCGATTTGAGAGCTGATATCGGTCATGTTGGAATAGTGAAGCGAGTAGCAGGGGGGGAGCGTAGTATGAGCACCCAGTATGTGGAGGCTGTGCGGGTGAAGCCCCTCTCGACTGCGACGGTGGCGTGATTCGGAGGAGAATGTTGGCGCGGCCCAGTATCGAGGGCAGAAGGACGAGGACAGCGTCGTCGTCGTCGTCGATGGTCGGTGGGGACAGAGGTCGACGTCTGTGGACCAATTCACCCGCTTTGGTAATTCTGGATCGTGTCATTTCCATTTTCAACAGCCTATCATAACCAACTACTCTGTCCTTTTTTTCGGCACAGTAACTTCACCATCAGTATCGGGATCGGGTTAAACATTTACACGGACGATGAAGTTCGCTGGGCTCATGTATGTCGTCAGTCAGTGCGAGTCGGCGTGGTAGACAAAGATATCGATCATACTCGCACTCATACCGCCGCTGCTTTCCTGAATCCGCCGACCCCTTGCGAAATATATTCTTGGTGTGTGCACTCCTCGTCCTGAACAGTTTTGAAATACTGTGGAATATAATTAATTGTGAGGGTTTAAACTCATCATATCCAAGTGTAGTTACACTTTGCTACACTTTGCTACTCTTTTTGTACACTTTGTCTATGCTGTTTGGTACACTGTCTGATACACTTTTGGTACACTGTTTGTACACTTTGTGTACACTTTCTGGTAAACCTTTTTGTGCACTGTTTGTACAGTTTTGACACACTTTTTGATGCACTCAGTGAAGCCAGCTTTTTCTCCTTTTTTGCTGTGTGACAAGAAGAATAAATGCAATTCAAGAGAAAGGATAAGCTTGTATGGCCCTTGTTTTCCTTACTCTAAGTTATGCTTGGGACAAAGTTCTCAGGCTGAATAAGTTTAATAAGCATAAATAAGTGGTACAATATGTGTGATAAGTAACACTCTAGTTTGCTGATGCTATCTAATCCCATGCACATGTGTCATGCATTCCACCAGACTGGAGCAAGGCACGCGGAAATTCTTGAGCTTGGAGCTTGGGCGCTGAGCGCCCAAGGTAAAAGAACATGTCATACAGTATTGTTTTCGTTTGTAAACCACCGCCAATCGGGTTTACCGGTCATAGAACGAATGTGGCGAGCATTCAAGTCAATTTCTACTTCTAAAAGGTTCTTCCTGAGATGTGACATTCAATGGGCTTGAGGGGATGAGGTCGGGTGTCTTTGAGATTGTGGCGCTGATAACGAGCCATTGACTCGGTGGCACGACATGTTCTGCAGGCATTTCCACGCCTCCTGCGAGGATTCCCACCCGCATCATCGCTAAGAGCTAACCGTTTTGAAATCCAACAAACACATGGCAGAGCGAAACGCGATCAGAGACACCAACGTTGAGTGAGGTAACAACGCACGTTATGAGCAGCGTGTGAATGGGAATATATTCCCCCGAAAAATGCGGTCGTCATGTCCTTGCCAGAATTCTGACTCAATAGGGCTTTGCCCCCCGGATGTTGGTCTGCGAACAAAGATGTATCATGAATGAAACCCGACACCAGCAACAATGGGCGTGATTTCGACTCTTCTTGGACTGCGACATCCTCAGTCAGCATGCGAAAACGTGGGGATACCTGGACATACACGATTCCCATGTCACTACGGGAAGCTCGTCGGGTGGGATAGGCCAAGCGATTGAATCTTGGACATCCTTAAGAGCCTTGAGCTTCATTGTAAGGGCGCTCTTTTCGATCTCGTTGCTAGGGAATACCCGAAGATGGGAAGCGAACCCAAGGAACTGGCATATGGCGATGAACCACTTGGTCGGGTCATACTGCCACCAGCGAAACGCATTTCTAGAGACCGAGAGCGGCGTGGATGAACTGTAGACAAGGGAAGATGTGATTTCTTACCGATAATCCATGGGGAACTGATGGTGAAAGTTGTGGTACCCTTCGCCCATCGTGAGGATTGCAGAGATGAGGTGGTCGCGAGGAGAATGTTTATCATCGTAAGGTGTGCTTCCAAAGTAGTGCGCAATGGAATTGATGCAAAAGGTGCTCTGTGATAGAAATCAGAGCGATGATTCGTGTGTAGGGGATATGACATACATGATGGCAAGCGGTCATGCGGAGTGCCCCAACGAAGTAGAACCCACCTCGCCAATCCCCATGGAGCACGCCGGGGATGCACATTGGGAGGATATAACCAACGATGAACAAGATGACAAAGTACCAACGATGCTGCCACTGCACGAGCGGATCATTCTTCAGATCGGACGTATCCACTGGTCCTGGGCGGAGGTCGGTATCAAATACAACCCAGCCGATGTGGGTCCATAGTAAGCCTCTCTCCGAATTATACGGATCAAGATCCGTGTCGGTGTGTCGATGATGAGAGCGATGGCGACGGGCCCACCAGTAACAAGACCCTTGGACCGCGCTTGCACCAGCGAGAATGAGGAATACTTGAAGAGGATAAGAAGCTATGTAGGATCTATGCGACCAAAGACGATGATAACCTGTCAAAGAAGTCTTTATGTTGACGTCGACTCGGCAGTCTCTTGGAGCTCACCAGCAGTGATACCTTTGATGGGCCGGGGTCAGTTTTCATGGGTAAGCGCTAGAGCTTCTTTGGGCTTACCGAGCATAGAGAAGATATAATAAAGGGCAGTCCATACGACGGTTGTGGTGAGGATTGGCACATGAAATAAGCCATAAAGGGAGAGGGCAGGGGTGATCACGAGGACGGAGAGATTGAACCACCTGACGCCAGTGATGGGCGGAAAGCCCTTTGTAAGGGATTCGACGGCACAGACGCTAAACATGTAGCTAGAACTGGCAAGCAGGGGTAAAAAGGATGTCCCAGCCGAATTAGGCTGGCGGCCGCTCGAGGGCGTCTGGTAAAGTAGGTAGGCATGGAGGGAGGGATTTATATATTATCCCGGTGGGATAAACTGTTTGCAGCTATGGGTGAAAATGACAACGCTTTCAGCCGGTAGGCACGGTTCAACGGTTGCAACCGACCGCGAACGTGAAGGATTTGCTGGCCAGCTGTGCATGGAACGGACAAACAAGATTCGTAGCGGCCTTTCAATCGAACAAGCGCTGATCAACGTCAAACAGTTTTTGCCACTGCACAGGTGTGCTGGCATGAGAAACCGGTGCGTACCGACAGCTCAAAGTTTGAGGTGAAACAATACGCCGCATCAAACAATTAATTTTCATCCGTTGCCCCTTGTCGGATTCTTTCTTTGATCCGGTCATCCAGACCCACTCTGGGTCTAACTTAAAGCGAAGGTGATAACCTTTGTCGGCCATCATTCATTCGACTCAGGCCGCGAAGAGAAGCACGTCTCGCGATATCGAAGTCACCCAACTAGTTCTCTCCCACTTGGTCCGTTGGAGGGCCGTCCATGCTCACCGCGACCGTACACAGTACGGTCCACGAAACCCCGGGCCTTTACATGACCTTGCAGGAATAATTTTGAAGTTACCCTGGCGTGCACACGTGTCTCGGTGACCAGTCACCAGTGGCAGGGAATGTGATATATAATACTATGGTGTAGTACCACGAATGTAGTGGTACATTACTAGCCTCGGTAGTCCCCTACACCCCACGATATTGATATATCAGTAATATATGAGCACTGCCCAGCTGCCCTGATAATATATCATCCCTTCATTGCCCCTGCCACTCCCCTCGGCGATGCGACCGATATAACACTGCGTCGTCGCTCGCCACTCGGCTGCCAGGTCTAAGTGATATCGCTTCTGCATGCGGATCAATTGACCCAGTAATGTACCACCCTTGTGTGGTGATTACCGCTGTATCGACTCAGGTCTGAGCGTGGAAACTGGCGAGGATCACTTTTCACTCTATGACGACGACGAGTGGGAAACCGTTTTCTCTTCGGACGGGTTCGTGCGTCTGGGTCCAAATGACAGTTACGTTCCATGTGTCGCTTTTCCATCAGCTCCACTGCCTGGATGTCACCCGTGTCGGCTTCTTGACAAATCGAACACATGCGTTCGAGCATACTACTGTGAACTGGTCATGACTGTCGGCTACTGTCGGCTAACACGAGCCGTTTCACTGGAGGCTATTCAGCACTGCCTGCGTTATCTTGGGCAAATCTTCATTTGTCATGACACGACGCTGGAAGACGATAATTGGACCCACTCGAGTGAGCGTGCATATCTAGTTAGCTTGACCGTACATCCTGCCCATGCATTCTCCACGCATCGACTGACCGTTTTCACAGTGGGCCCTGCTTGGGCTCTCGCATAAACCGGACGTGCAAATAAAGTTACGAAACTAGCTTTCCGAGCACGGTGCAGACCCGACGTACGACCAACTTACAAACAGTCTTCCCCTATCTCGACGCCGTCGTCCACGAGATCCTCCGTGTTCACCCGCCCCCCCCCACAAGATGGTAAGGTCTTGTGTGTCCCCACTGACCTCTCTCTACACTTCTCTCATGATCTATCCTGTATGCCGCGCTGTTCATGATCGACGATCATATGACACTTCCACAAGCCACCGAAGATGACGTCATCCCACTCTCCGAACCCGTCCGCGCAAAATCTGGCGAGCTAGTCGACAGGCTGACGCCAAAGGCACGCTCGCCGCTGTCTCGATGGAATCTATGAACCGCTCTGCCGCGATTCGGGGGTTGAGAACGCCAAAATATTTCAGCCCAGTCGATGGCGCGATGGCGCGAATAGTCAGAATGGGACACTTGCCAAGGCCAAAGAAATTCAGGGACATCGACACCTGCTCACGTTTGTGGATAGGCCTAGGATGTGTTTGGGAAGAACTTTGCAGTGACGCAGTTCAAGGTGTGTAGGTGCTGTGTGCTATGGCCATTGATTCTTACGGCGTCTCTTTGGTCGTCGATTCCAAGATTGAAATTGGGAGAGGTGTACTTCCAAGACCAAATCTTGCGGGTGAAGTGGGGAGCAAGTTACCTTTGCGTGTGCAACCATACGCTGCCTAAAGCTTCAATTGTGAAGTCGGAATGACGGAGTCGATCGACACGTGGTGAAGTTGTTTCATGATATATTGATTTCTCATATTTCTCCATCCTCTCCCTTCTCCTTCACCTTCCTCTCTATCTTTTTTTTGTCCTACCTCACCATTGATGGTCAACCGTTCGCACCTCTCCTCGGCTGTAGGCGTTTTGCGCCGAGGAGAGGTACAAACGGTCGACCATTAATGGTGAGGTAAGTACGTATGGCAAGGTACGGAGGAAGGGCACTGATCACTGTCTAAAATGGCAAACCATGACGGGGTGCAATCTGAGTTTGAGGAATTTGAGATCTGGACACTGGAAAAAATGCGAGGCGCTCTAACGGCTGGCTGCGTAGCTTGAATGTGAAACGGCTGGTCCGAGCCCCGGTTGGACAATGAATGGATTCGAGCGTATCGGCGGATCGTGACGCATGCTGGTATGATGTATACCCACTGAACAGCGACCAGCTTGACATACAGAATGCGATCCAAACAAGCAGTGGTCTGTCGTCGTTCGCGAACTGAAGAGATTGACGAGAAGAGGTTACTTTGTTGTGAGTGAACGTTGTCACTGTATTTGATTCCTGCTTTGTTCGTAGATGTTGATCTAAACATGAAATTTAGGGCGAGATTTATAATATTGACCAACATTTGAAGAAGATTGAGGGGTTATCAATACAACATATGTATCAATAAATGCTAAAACGGGACATCAAGCTTTTTGTCCAAAGCTTTTAATTCGGCAGGGATTCAGATACAATGTGGCACTACTCCAAGTTTCGTCCAGCATTTGGGCCATCCTGACAAACTTCATATTTTTACTTTTGACCATATCTGGTATTTTTCTTCGAGTTTCATCTTGCATTTCGGTTACATCTAATTGTTGGCGTAGCAGTTGTGCGTGGGGCGTTGGCCGATATAGGTAGGACATCCTGATGAGAACCTGTTTCCACAGTCGCTTCTCCTTGCCTCGAACCACTGGCAGACGTTCCAGCAAGTACCCGGCGGGGTGCAAGCAAACAGGTTCTCGTCGTGGAAACCATCCGAGCTTCTGAAAAGGCGCCAAAAATGGGTGGGCCGACAGTCGGGACTAGCGGCTTCTTCGTCCTTTCCCGTTAGAACAAGCCCGTCTTTACGCCGGGAACTGGGGTGGCCCGGGGTGATCCGGGGTCAGCCTCGAGAAGCAATGCGCACAGGAGGCATATAAAAGGTGCGGGGAGGTGTTTCAATGCTTGAAAATTGACACGTCCCGTCTTCTCTGTCCACCGACATACTACCATCCACCATGTCACTCGATGTATTATTATCCACGACTCGGACGGCTTCAGAGGTCTTGCACACCGTTCTCACTTGCCTTCGTCCCTATCAGTGTCATGCGTTCGATGCTGCAGTCGCTTGCACGGCCGTATGGATCCTCCTTCGATGGCTCCGCACATCCCGTCAGCAGCTCCGCACCACGCGGCTCCAAGGGCCTCCCAACGAGAGCCTCCTCTATGGTGTTGGTAAGCGCATCCTCGATGCCGAGGACTCGGGCGCCGTCTACGAAGCATGGGCGCAGGAATATGGTCCGGTATACGAGATCCCATCGACTTTGGGAAATACGAGGATCGTCTTGTGTGATCCCAAGGCTATCACACATTTTTATGCCAAGGACACGTGGACATATATTCATACCCCATTCGGCAGGAAATATATCACGATGATCGTACGTGGTTGATGATGACTGTCTTGCTGTACAGCGTGACTGATACTTGGATCGAGACGGGGAAGGGTCTGTTATGGGCCTATGGAGAGAATCATAAGAGGTATACTCATCATTTGACGTGTGCCCTGGTTGAAAGGTTGACCGATTTCGCCAGACAACGCAAATCTTTGACGCCCGCTTTCAGTATCGCTGCTATTCGGCAGTTAACATCCATTTTCTACGACTCAGCATACAAGGTCAGATTACTACCACACGAACAGTGGTCCTTGACTGACGTGAATGTGAACTCTCAATCAAAGGCGAAAGGAGCTTGGGATATTCTGATTGAGTCGAGCGGTCAGGATAGCGCTATCATCGAGGTCCAAAACTGGTGCGTTTCGTGAATTTGGCTTTCGTATCTTCATACTCAGTCTCTGACTCGCTGGTCATGATGAAGGATGAACCATATATCGTACGCTTATCCCTACCCTCTTCATCGTGGTAACATCCATAATTATTGTGACAGACTCGATACTATCGGTCTCGGGGGATTCTCTCACAATTTTGGCACACTTGAAGGCAAACAACCATATGTCACTGAAGTCTTGGACACATTTGGGTCATCCTCTCGCTCCATGATCCTCCATACAGCCATTATTACCTTGGGAGATGTCTTCCCGTTCCTCGCACGGGTGCCCACATCACACACGGTGCTCAGACTGAAGCTCGCAGCGGCAATGGAAGAGATCTCGAATGTATTGCTGGCTCGAACACAGAAAGAGTTGGAGATGGGTGTAGTCGAGGGCAAGGAGGAGAGATCCATTATTGGGTTGCTCAGTACGTACTCTATCGAATAATCATTTGCATGTCCCACTGACCTACCTGACTGGGAAAATAGTCAAGGGTGCGAATGTCGATTCGGAGTTCCACTTGACGAAAGATGAAGTCATGGCCCAGGTAAATACATCTCGTTTCCACGCGTCGTCCATCGTCGACGTTGGTTTCATAGATGAGACTGTTGCTCGTCGCAGGGTATGAAACGACTGCTGGTATGTATCTTCGTTGTATATTCCCGGACACATCCTGACTCGTATATATCTCCACTCTAGTCAGCATGACCGTAGGTCCCACCTATCCATTCTGCATGCATCGACTGACCGTTTTCACAGTGGGCCCTGCTCGAGCTCTCGCGTAACCCGGACGTGCAGACAAGGCTGC